>CAUYSK010091453.1:0-163127 GCA_963575035.1 Avahi laniger
GGCTGCACGAGTCTGGAAGGGCCAGGGAGAGTGATTTCAGGTAGAAGGAGCTGGGGGCTGTGGGAAAACTTCATTTCATTTGGCTCATGTTCCAGGCCATACACTCCTGTCCTTCGTACTTGAGCGCTCTCCAGGGACCCGGCTCCAGGACCAGAACCCCTAGTCTGGCTCTTGCCCCAGGAACACCAGCCCAGACACCACTGTGCTGCGTTCTCTGTCGGCATTGGGGAAAGACAAGTGCAAGGCCTGGGCCTGACTCAGCACAGCACCCGCACCTGCACTGGGGCAGGCTTTCTCTCTAACTGGCTGCAGCACTGTGGAGAACCCAGAGTGACCACGGTTACGTCATTCTCCTTGCCAGCAGGAGCGTGGATCAACACGACCACGCTGGCCACAGGCACATGAACCCTCATGAAGCACACACACTCTGCACTAGTAATCCTGCTCTAGAAACTGATCCTCAGGAACTGACCTGGGCTGCCACAAGCAGAAGCCAAGAACATCTGCCTTAGTGTTACAAATGGAAAAATAAAACCATTAATAACCAATAAAAAGGGATTGTCTAAGTGCATTAGAACACATGAACATGGATCCATTTAAACCACATGGCGGAATGACATCTATGCCTGGGGCTCAGATCCGGCCTTGAGCACATGGGAGGGGGATGGCCTCACTTGCTGATTTTTTCCTGCAGCCAACAAGCACTCACTGAGCACCCACTAGGTGCTGGAGATGCCATTCTGCATTCTCATAGTATGCACTCCACTCGGTAGTGGGGGACACAGCTAATGCACAGCAAAAATTTACAGAGAAAGGTGCTGTGCCAAGGAATAGGGTAACACACGGGAGGAAACGTAGCTCAGTTGTGGAGGAGCACGAGGGTGGAGGGCCAGGAAGGCTTCCTAGGAGAGCCCGTGTTGGAAGAAAAGGGCTGGATGAGATTGTGGGGGCAGCACGTACAAAGGCCTCGAAGAGAGAGGGGTGGCCCGTGGCTTGTGGGGACAGTGTCCACAGTTGAGGTAGCCTGAAACAGGCCCCCCAGGGAAGACGGGTGAGCACTGCCAGGCAGGAGGGCCTTCTGAGCCACAGCAGAGGATCTGGAGTCCACCTTAAGGGTCCCAGAGCCACACAAGGGTTTAGGCAGGAGAGTGGCAGAGTCAGGGTCACGTCTAGGAAGGTCGCCCTGGGCTACAGTGAGGACAGTGGATCACAAGGGAGCAGAGCTGAGGGGTGGACGGTAGTTGCAGGACAAACTGCGGAAGGTTTTTACCCCTGAGTTTCTTCCAGAAAACACACAATGCTTATCCCACTGGGTTAGCAGGAGGACCAGATGAGGTGACACAGAAAGTCACTCATGCAGCTCCTGACACGCTGCTGGAAGCACTCCACAAGCACAGTTGTTCTTTTGGGGGAAATGATCACAAATGAGCAGGCTCCCAAACATTATTTTGAAATGCAGATGTTTGGGGCCAAATAAAGGAATGAGGGGTAAAGGGGCAGGAGGAGGGAGGGGCGGGAGAGGAGAGACAAGGTGGCAGGGACGTGCAGGAGACAGGCCCTGGCAACAGCGATGAAAAGGCCACCGCGTAGCTGCAGCTATATGGGTTTCGGTTTCCTCATCTATGAGACAAGGCCTGCCTGAGGATGCAGGACACATCACAAAGACTGTGCCCGAGGCAGAGCAGCCTGGCACTGCAGCCAGAGGAAACAGCAGGGACCTGTGAACAGGGCTCTCTCCATGTGGGGAGATTGGCAGTGGGGGCTTTTTCTTTGTATATAGCTTTTTGTTTATACTTTTTTCCCTTCAAAAAGAACAGAACTACGTTTGTAAAGAAAAACAAGTGAATGATCCTCCGTCGATCTGTGCCCTAGATTCCAAAGGGACACTGAGACAGCTCTTGGCATCCAACACCTATTGCCTCACCAGCTGGGCTTCTAAGCCACTGCTGAACCCTGGGGAAGTGGTCCTCAGGTTGGTCAACCTCTCCGACCTGCTGAAACCACCGAATTTAGCTTGCCTTAGCGAACGCAGGCCCCTCAACCAGCCTCGAAAGTGCTGTCTGACACTCTGCCTGGAGCAGGTGTGGAGATGTGGGCTGTGCAGGAGAAATGCATAGCCCGATGCCATTGTTAAGTCACCTGGGAAGAAGGCAGAGGGTCAGTGGCAAGCCCAGCTATTGGGGGGTCTGGGGTGCTCATAGCCGCATCCATGCTGACTATCCCATCAGTGGGCTGGGTGGGTGTTGGTTTCTCTCCCCCTCTCCCAAGCAGTCTGAGATATGAATGCATTTAGTGACTTGTAGCAACCATTCCGCATGAACTTCATGTTAGAAACAAACAACCCTCACCCCCCACCCCAGCCCAAGATGTCCATGTCACACAATTTGATGAAAGGACACATTCCAGGAGTAGGGACATGTCTCCCTGCAGAGCCCCAGAAAGCAATGGATGCAGCCCATCCTCAGAGTCAGCAGATGAGTTCTGGCTGTCTGGCAGCCCCAGGTCTGGGTCCTGAATGGAGTTGATTGAATACAGAAGGCGCCATTTAGATGGAAGAGCAGCATTCAGTTGTGATGGGCTCCATAGCCTCTCTCAGGTGGTCTGTTCCCAGGGAGGCCTGTGAGTTTTTTCAGCGCCCATGGGTTCTGCACCACACCCCCAAGCACAGCTCTGGCTCCTTCCAGACAAGGTGGCAGGGAGTCAGGATCCAGGTCTGCCTCTCACCTCTGCTTCAAGGAAAGCCACGCAATCTCCTAGCAGCGCACACCAAGATGCGTGCAAACGGTCTGCTGACCAACCTGGGACCCCAACCCTCACCAGATCAAAAATGTCTCCAAGACAGGGCTTCAGTTTAATTTATTTTGGGGCCCCCAGTACCCACAACAGTGCCTGGTGCAGAGTAGTTGGTCAATAGATATTTATTGAATGAATAAATCAATCCATCCATCAATCAACATATTCCCTGTAGCCTTAGGCAAAATTTCTCTTCTCTGAGTCTATTTCTCAATTTATAAAAAGGGAAGAGTAGTGATAACCTAACAGACTTGTGGGGGCCAGACAAAATACTGTGAAGAGTTTGGAACCTGAGTTTGCTCCCCAAATGTGAGGGAGCCACACCCTTTTGGAGACGAGGCGTGTCCCTTACACAGTTATCAGGTGACCACTCTGCTTCCCAGATTGGCATCATCATCATTCCTGTAAGAGCTTCCTTCACATTATTGCTCAGAACTTGAGCTTGTGGGTAGGATTTGCTTGGTGATTATTTGGAGTCTGTATACTGAAAATGTCCACTCTATAATGTAGCCAAATCTACTTTGTATTCACCAGATGTCTGTGAAAGACTTCACAGACCAGTCGTTGATGTATCTAAGGAGATATAAAGCACTAAGAAGAGAAAAGTATTATCGGCTGAAGAAGGTGGAGCATGGCACAGCAGTGGGACATTCAAATCCGTGTGGCAAATGCTTAGCCCCATTAGTCACCATGACCAGGTATCTATGGAAACACCTGGAAGATGGTCCTCAAAATAGATAGTTAGGGAGCATGCTGAGTTTCTGCAGCAGGCACAAAAAGTCCCAGCCCTGCCTTCCCTCTTCCCACCTGGAGTATTGGACCAGTACCACCATTCCCAGGACCACTCACAGACTGAGATACGAGGCAACTTGGCAGCTCCAGCCTGATGTGGGACTCCGTCCTGTCCTGAGCTGGCCCAGCTCCCGGCCATCCTGCCCTGTGCCCCTCTTGCCAATTTGAGGGAGATCCTGGTGGCCCCCACTGCCTGTGGTTGGGCTCCAGCACCCACGACCCAGCCCCCAAAGGCCACACTCCCCTTGATGAGCCTAAGAAACACGCTCCCCACTGGGATCACAGCTTCAAACCGTCACTGAGGGTCTGCTATCTCAGCATCTCCATTTTACAAAAAGGAAACTGAGGCTCAGGGAATTTGACCACTAGCCCAAGTCAAGAGTCAACATGGGGACAGAAACCCAACACAAGATAGAAACCCAAGTCTTAGCATAGACACTATGCCCATTCTGGCCATAAAATTGCTGTCATCACACAGTAAAAGTTGATGGCTTTGCTCTCTGCCAAGATCCCATAAAATATTAATAACTTCTGAGAATCCATGCTGAGGGAATAACCTCAAAACACAGAAAAAGCTCTGTGTACAAACCACTGCATATAACTTTTATAATTGTAAATATTTTGAAACAATCTAAACACTCAAAAATAGAAGTATTAAATTATCTTATATCCACTTGATGAAATATAGTTCAGCCTTTAATAATACGTGTAAGCTATGTTTATAACATGGGAAATGCTTATGTTTTGTCACGCATAAAAAGGGACACAGATAAAAATACAGTATGATCATCTCTATGAACAAAATTAAAACCAGGGGACAGCAAAAAGACTTGGGAACATACAACAAAGAAATAAAGGTTGTTTTAGGAATAAGAAAAGGCTAATTTTTCTGTATCTAAATGTTCTGATTTTCTCTCGATTTCTAGTGTGAGAACATATTATTTTCATGACATGACCTGCTGGAAGGGTCAGGGTTCTAATGTGAGGAACTCATGTTTGCAC
Organism: Avahi laniger; assembly: GCA_963575035.1. NCBI lineage: Eukaryota > Metazoa > Chordata > Mammalia > Primates > Indriidae > Avahi > Avahi laniger. The sequence continues at coordinate 4,588 of CAUYSK010091453.1, forward strand.
CTGGACGGTCCTTTCAGCCGTGCAGGCTGTGCAGCCCACCTTGCTGAGCGGCAGTCCCCCTTTACAGGCAGGATTAGCTAAGCATGTGGGCTGATGTGGGCTCAGAGTAACAGCGCAAAGTCCTCACTCCGTGCCCAGCAGGTGACATGTACTTGCAAAATGGTTGCTTTAAAATAACAACCTTTTTCTTTTTGAAATGACCACATGAGCCTGCTCTGAGTCAGAGAAAGTCAGCCAGGCCAGGCCAAACATGCAGTGGCTGGGAAGCTTGAGAGAGGCCTGCGGGGCAGGAGGGCCCAGCCTCGAGCAGGCCCAGCCTGCGGTGGGATCTGAACTCCCTCAGGCCATGGGGGATCTGGGGGAGCTGCAGTCTCAGTTGATCCTCTGTGGGTGAGGGGGGCCTGGTAGAATCATTAGGGGAGCCCAAGTCATGGGAGTAGGGGATGAGACAGCCCAAAGCCCTGGCTGGGGACTAGGAGCAGGTGGGCCCAAGACAGAGGATCTACTGCGCAGGTGACAAGGGAGGTGGGAGGTGACTGTGCCAGAGCCAGGGATGGAGACCCTGTACCTCCATGGGCCACCAGTGGGCTGGCGGGGCGAGCCCAGGGTATGTGCTCAGGAGTGAGGAAGGCAGACAAAACTCACCTCCTTCTCTCAAGTGCTGCCACACTGGGCCTGGCCAGCCACAGTTCCCCACCCGGCCCTTCCCAGATGGTCGACTCCGGTCCACTCGACCCAATCAGCCATCCCGCCAAGTCCAACTGAGTGTCCCCCAACCTCAAAGTGATCTCCCTCTTCCCAAGGGCCCCTGCTGGTGGGGCTGGCCTGCTCCGCCACCGCGGGTCTCGCCAAGCACCCACCGTGCTGTTAGCGTTGTCGTTCTTATTTGAGGTACGTTTTTGCTTCTAGGCTAGGAGCTCCTTGAGGGAATGAATAGAGAGAAAGAGACAGAGAAAAAAAACCAGAGAGACAAAAAAGGCTCAATCTGTGAGCACTAGTTATATGGCAGGGAAGAGGTTTATCTGTGTTAGCCTGTTGGATTCTCCCAGAAGCCCTGCGAGGTAGTTGTGTCTCAGCACTTCCCAGAGAGGACCAAGCTCAGAGCATAAGCAACTGCGCAAGGCACGCAGCCAACTCAACAAAATATGGCAAAGTCAAGACCAGAAGCAGCTCTGCGGGGTTTCAAAGCCGTCGTCATTCTATGGGGTCTGTGTCTGGCTTATTTCTCCATATCCCAAGGGCCTGAACTATGAGTCATGGGGCTAGGGTGCTTGCTCTCTTTCTCTCTCTGCATATACACAGATACATAAATACATGATCTGAAAACATGTTCAAAGAGAAAGTTCAGTTAAGAGACGGAAAATCCCCACACAGCTGCCTTTGGGAAGAGATGCCATTCAACTCAGCCAAGACCCCTGCAGGCGTTCACTGTGATCTCGCTGATCAGACTCACTCAGGGTGTGCAGGTCGTCCGCGTAATCATGGCTCCCCAGAAAAGCCAAGATACCGCGGGGCCTCCTGAGCAGCAGAATGCAGTGGGGAGTGATGCTGAAACCCTGGTGGCCATGGCAAGGCCCCTGCCCTCCCACAGCTCATAGATCCACCCGTACTACGGAGGGTCTAGGACATGATGGCCTCTGATACGCAATCCAGCTCCCAGGCACTATGGCTCTCAAAGTTCTCAAGACACACTAGAGTCCTTCAAGGACTTGACCTGGGCCCAGGCCCTCCCTCCCCACCACCCCCAACCTCATGGGGTGAGGCCTGGGAGTTCTGTGCTCTCAACAGGGGTTAGAAAAATCACCTCAGAAATCCAAGCTCCCACAATGTCCCTATCACGATCAACAGTCACATATTCATTTGACAAACATTCAAGATCCTTAAACATGTTCGCATCCTTTGACCTAGTAATTCCATAACTAAAAAATTGGTCTAGTCAGAAAACCAAATAAAATTTTGCATATAGAGATGTGCATTGGAAACAGCCAGATGATAACAGTTAAATAAATTATGACACTCTGAACAGGAAACTATTTTGCAGTGTTTCTGGAGTCTCCATCATCCATGAAGACTGGCACTGGGCTGTGCAGGTGCCTGCGGGGACTAAAGCACAGGCCTGGCTCTACTTGCTGGGTCCAGCAAGGCCTCTAAGCCTTCCGGTTCTTAGAATTGTGTTTAAAAAGCTATGCATTTTCTCTAGGATAAAAGTATCAATACTTATATTATTTGCCAACATATTGGCATTGCCATGAAATGTGCCCAATGACAACTGCCCCAAACAGTGTCAACTGCCAAACAGAAAGAGAAAACCCCTGTGAGGAAACCAATGCCAATGCTGCAGAAGGAGCCGCTAACCCCACTTCCCCAGATCCCCGGGGTCTCTGTCATGACAGACCCTCCACAGGCTCACCCTGCAGCAGAGCAGAAGTTGGACTACTGCTTCCCGGGGAATTGATTTCTTTCAATGGACGTGATGCATTAAGACACGTTTTACTTCATTTTTATTAGCCTTTTTGGGGAACCCAACCTACTTTAGATCCAGATGGGTTTTCTGCACAAATCTTAATAATATAATAAAAATAGGTCACATTGTCAATCACAGTTTATAAGGTCCGGTCATTCCATAATTATTTACAGAGCCTCTCACACGTGGCGGGCACTCCCCACCCACTCCTGATACCCTCTGAGCCGCCCAAAAACCTCGTGGGTATCACCGAGTCCTACAAACTAGCACATCTTCTCTTGTCTGATGACAAAGAAGTCAAGCTACGTCTTGAAACTGTCCTCAGATTTCCAACGCACAGCATCTCAAACCATAACCCTAAAGGCACTCTGACTTTTCTTTAGTTATGAAGAAAAGAGTTGGCACCTCAACTATTAACCATCTTTCTCTGCCATGCACATGAGACCCCAAAACAACCTTCTCGAAGTCTCCGAGAGCAAGAGAGAGTAAGAGACAGCAACTCTTGGGCCAAATCCGATTCATGGTAGCAGAAAAACGTAACCCTTATTAATGATGTGCCACACCCACCAGCCCGCTGCAACTTCCAGGCCCTCATCCCTCCCACTCGCCCTCCCCTAGGCTGCTGGGGACAGCGACTGCCTGGGTAGCTCCCTGGGCCCCCTCTGAAGGTGGCCCAGCCTTGTACAGATGCCAGGAAGGGGCCCTCCTGCTGCCCAGTCCCTAGGGCACGGTGATGGGGTGAGCAGCCCAAATGCACAGAGGGCCCCACTGCAAGTTTATTGCATCAGGCCTCTGATATGTGGCTCCTAGAACTGAGATGATCTTCCAGGAATAATAAAAATATCTGTATAAAAGACCTGATAGCTTTTAAAACATAAGTGATTATAATAAATCTTTGCTCTGAAGCCAGTAGGGATTTACGGTTTGCCAGACACATTTACAAATGTCATTTCATTTTGATTCTGATCCTCAGAGCAACACTGAGAGGTTGCTGTGGGAGATGTCCATGCCATCTTGTGATGGGGAAGTGGAGGCTTGGAGATGTATCATAGTCTGTCCAGGTGATCCCCAGCACATGGCAAAACCAAAACTGACATCCAGGTCTGTCTGACTTCACCAGGAAGGTAACTGAAAGTGTGCTGTCAAAGGCCCTTGCTTTCAGACAAGAATGCAGTTAGATCCTCGGGTTCTGTTCTCTCACCCTGCCCCACATTTTCCCTCAGGCTGAAAAGTGTCTGGGACACCAGGAGGCAATGAAGCAGGGCAATGACATCAGTGGAATGTCATCTCGCACCCTGCACGGAGGTCAGAGGCCCAGTGTGTCCTGAGCATGCCTCGTGCCACCACCGGCCGAGCTTCCTGTGCAGGAGAGCCCGAGCGGGAGGCTGGAGGGGTGAGAGGACAGGTGAGATGTTTGGGGGAAATGGTGAGGCAAGGAGGCAGGCACGGCACTGGGCACCTAACCGATGTCATCTCACGTGAGTCCCGCAGTAACTCACAGGCAGGCATTATTATCCCTCTCCATAAATGAGGAAACTCAATCTCAGAGAGGGTAAGTGAATTGCCAAAGCTCACAAAGCTGACACATGACAGGACTAAGATCAGAGCCCAGGGCTGCCCGATCAGAAAGGCCATGGGACAAGGCTACATTTCCAAGAGAACCCCTCCAAGCTCCCCTATGAAAATAGGGTGCTATGGCTGGAATGCCGCCTTCAAAACTCACGTAGAAACTTAATCTCCAATGTGGCAGTGCTGAGAGGTGGGGCCTTTAAGTGGTGATTGGATCAACAGGGCTCTGGCCTCACAAATGCATTAATCCACTCACAGATTAATGGACTAATGGGTTAATGGGGTTATCGTGGGAGGGAACGGGTGGCTTTATGAGAAGAGAAGAGAGAGCTGAGCTAGCACGTGAGCATGCTCAGCCCCCCACCACGTGACGTCCTGTGCTGCCTCGGGACCCTGCAGAGAGGCCCCACCAGCAAGAAGTCCTCACCACATGCAGCCCCTCAACCTGGGGCTTCTCAACTTCCATAACTATAAGAAATAAATTTCTTTTCTTTATAAATTACCCAGTCTCAGGTATTCTGTTATAAGCAACAGAAAACAGACTAATACAAAGGGGACAAAACAGAGCGAGAAACAGAAGCAGCAGCAGAACACAGCAGGGTCTGTGCCCGGCCCACGGCCTTCGCACCCCTCAGCAGGCGCCTCCGTCCACAGTCCCTCAGTGGGCACCTCTGCCCACGCCGCCTGCACGGCCCCAGGCTGTTCTGCACTGCAAGGCATCCCGGGGCCAAACTACCTTCTTAGTCCTGGCTCTGATTGTCCATAGTTGTCCCTAATTTCCCCACTATTGTAAATTTTTAAAGGATGTTCTTAGTATACCCACAGGAGAGGACAAAATGAGCAGAAAGGACCTTTATTATTGTTAAGTATTAAACCTTTTCTTCAACTGAAATTCCCAAATTGCTCAGCTTCTTCTAGTCCAGCTGGGGCTGGGGCTCAGGTTCCTCCAGGGCTAGTCGAGGCACAGTGGCTTATAACGAAGTGCTCCCAGCTCTGCTTACCTGGGAGCCCTTGGAGCAAGTGTCAACCTCTGAGCCTCGGTTTCCCTAAATAACTCTCACTCATGGGACTGTGACAAGGAGTAAATGGCATCTCTTATGCAAAGTGCCTGGGACAGAGGATACTCGACAATCCAAGGTCCCTTCCTCTTCTCTGTCCTATGCCCTTCCAGTCCCAGAACTCTCCTCTTACTTAGAGCCTACCTAGAACAGCACCAGGAACGGTCCCTGCTCTAGGAAGGGCAATCTCACCAGCCTGTCCTGTCAACTCAGAGAGTGCCGGAAGGGGGAGGGCCTTTCTCCCCCTCAGCCTGGTACTGCCCGAAATTCTCCCCAGGCCTCTGCTCATGGGTGCCCATTGGTCATACCTCAACCTTGCCTGCAGCTGGGGCTACCAACCCCAGGACGGAAGGTGGGGAGGCTACCTGCTGCCCACCTCCCTACCCCAAGTCACCCTGCTCTTTGCTCTTGGGCCTCACCCCTGTTCTGCCTGTGACCTACCATTTGCTCACTTGCCCCATGAAAGTCCAGCGTATCTGCCAGGTGGAGCCTCTTTGGGCTGTAGATTAAAATGGACTAGTTCCCTAGCATCTGTCCCATCCCCATGGCCAGGACAGTACCGGTGTCTGACCCTCTTCAGCTGTTTGAATCTGGTAGAAGAAGCCGACTGTGCCCAGATAATCAGGAGATAGGACATTGCAACCTAGAAAAGTGTCTGAGCTGCAGGGAACTCCAGAGGACCAAACTGTGAAAACCTCCGCAGAAACACGAAGCCCTTCCTTCCTTCCACAGACACTGGGCCAGTGAGGAAGAAGAGGATGCCACAGAAAGAGCCTCCCCCCAGTGTGAAATGCACATCATTAACAGCTGCCACGAGGGTGCCCCTACCTGGCTGCCCCAGCTTTCACCTGTGAAGAGCCAGGAGACAGCAGAGACGAGGCAGCCTCTGCAGGGAGGGGTCTCAAGGCTGAAGGGGATGGTAGAATGCGAGGAGAAAGGTTTGTCTTCTCTTCAAGCTGCTGGGATAACTTCCATGTGTCTCTAGCATGCAAATGGGGCAGATCAAGCTTATTAATCAAACGGATCCCAGATCAAAGAGGAGATACTCATTTGTAATGATCTCTTGGGTAAAGAGGGAGAAAGAGGATATATATGTTTGCAGTTGATCCAAAATAGAGTATCTGATGAAATAATTCCCAAATAATAATGAAGACTCTCACTTCAATAGAAATACTATTTGCTTCTCAGCAAAACACCTTTGAGTATGATTTAGAAAGGCAGAGACTAGGGTAAAAGTTCCTAGCTGCAAAAGGAAGCAGGCATTCAAATAAATCATGCTAAGTGTTACAGAGTGGTGAGCTCTTTTGGGTTGGACACGAAGTTGAGTCGAGGTATTTATAAAACACACGCTTTTCCATACAGACAGTGTGAAAAGCTGTCAAAGCCAGTCCAGCTGAGTAGGGTAAAAGCAAGGAAGTAACCACATTCTGTTCTCTTCCACCATCCAAAACCACTCTAAGTTCCATCCAGAAACATTCGCAGAATACACACCTTGCCAGACATGGTCATTTGCCATTTTGGAACACGGCCCACTATACAGCAACTGAAAGTCAAGGTGGAGCTCGAGACCCTAATACCGCACCTGTGTTCTGACAGGCCGATGGCACTTACCTGCGGTGCTGAGTGCTGAGCTGTCTGCCCAGGTGGAAGCGCACAGCTGTGTGCAAAGGCGCCAGTGTGGCGTGCTGAGCTCCCCTTTCCCCAAAGTTTCCCATGATGACCTTCAGCACCCACCAATATCTGCGGTGTCTGACTCCATTCTCCTCAAGAACTTGCTTGCACATTGTGAGAAAAGGAAGCACATTCACCCAGAATGAACAGGTGGTGGGCAGCTACTCACCCCACTGTAGAGGAGCCAGCTGCAGGTGCTCCAGGACCAGCTGGTTCAGGAGTCCTTCCACACTGGCCTCACCGCTGCGTTTCAGAGAGGGGTGAGATTCGGTCAAGGAAAACTCAGCTCCCGCTGAGCCCAAGACAAAAGGGAAAGTTCTAGAAGTCTCTAAACAGAGACCTCCAAATGGGGAAACTCATATAGCAGATATATCTCCCCTCTTCCCAAGTGATGTTCTAAGCAACCACTAAGACATCACCATAAGTGTGTGCAAATCAGGGGCATATAAACATGCCAAGGGCCTCTTCCCTCACCCTGAAATCTGTTAAATTAAGTGACTATTATGTAAGAAAGGGAACTCCACTGGGATAATTTTAATCCAACAACTATTCTTGCTGGGGGAAATAAAGAAAAATGAAAGGTTATTTTTCCTTAATAAAACTTGCAAACTGTGGTTCACTGTTCAACACAACCCATGCGTTTCTCAACACGTATCAGTTTCATGCTGGTTTCATGTCTGTCGTGTTATACATCTTGATGTAATTACACATATTATTACAAATGGGCTCACTTAAGCGAGTCCATAATCAAAGAAGTCATAAAGTCTCTCAGCAAGTATCAGTGGATGAAGAAATGAGGTTTAGAAATTCAGAAAATAGAAGTCTCCTGTGTGCTACTATTAAACTAATGTGGTTCTCAGATCTAAAAACCTCTTTCCCCTTCCTACATAATTTAAAGCCATCATATTTAAGTTGTAATCAAAAGGGAAAATTTTAGTTTCTGACATTCTCTAGGGATTGGGAAAGCGGGGAAAACACCGCATTTCCTTCTTCCTCCAGAAAGTTAATTCCATTCCACAAACACATCCAGGGCATCCAACAAGCCAGGGGTGGAGGGTGGGAGGCACTGAGGATGCAGGAATGATGGGGCATGAGCCTTCAAGTTCAGAGGCTCATGTTTTGGTGAAGATGGCAACGCAGAAACTGAAAGTCACAAGTGCCACGCTGAGGGACTACAGAGTGGGAACAAAGTCCTTGAGGGTCTGGGTAGAAGAGGTGTAGGCTGGGAGCTGGGGTGAGAGGGCAGAGCAGGAAGGAGCTCCTTCTGGCTCCCCGGGGTGCCAGGCTCAGGGGCGACAAGCACAGTGAGCACATCTTCCCCGTCAAACAGGCCGACCAGGCATCCCTGGCAAGCTGTCTGGACAAGGGAGCTGCCCAAGAGAGCCAGGATAGCCTCACTGTGACTGCCACCGACAGGAGTACAGGCTGAGGCCTGGGAACCCCTGCCTACCCCTGAGTCCCATTTTAGCTATTTTAGACTTCTTTCAATTCTTCCAAAATACCATGTGCTCTCTCCAGACTCCATATCACTCACACTCTGTGATTTTTGCCTAGACATGCTTTTCCCTGTCCTCCCTCTACTCTTTCCTGACTTTACTCATCCTTTACATTTTGACTTAGACCTTGCCTCCTCCAGGAAGTCTTCCCTGACTGTCTGGAAGGCTTGTGTACATCCCCTTGCAACCTGCACTGGATGTGACTGTCTTCCTGCTGTCACATTTGGCTTCGCCCCCAGCCTGTGAGCTCAATGAGGGCACAGACCTCGCCTGGGGGCCTGAAACAGTGTCTGGTTTACAACAGTTGCTCAATAAATATTGTCTGATAAATAAATGAACACTGAATGAGCAGACGTCCTGGATAAGTAGAGCAGGGCCAGGCCTCATCATTGCCACAGCCCCTCAGCCCTCAGCATGCAGCTCCGAGGCTGTTGGACTGAGGCTGAATGGCTTCTGCATGTGTTCAGGGCTTCTTTGCTCAGGGCTTTCTTGTCACCTGCTTCCCCCGTGCTGTTAGCTTCATTCCACACCAGCCTGACCATCCAGCCCATCCCTTCCTCCCTCATCACTGCTCAGCTGAGGATTCAAGAGCTTGGTAGCTGTCACTGTAGCTCTGGGGTCCTACAGAGATGGTCCGGTCCCGGGGAAGCAGCACCTGCCCCCCGTCTGCACTACGCCCTCTCTTTTCCCCATGGAGCTCAGCTCTGGAAGGGCAGGTTCCAGAGACTCAGCCCAGCTTTGAATCCTGGCACCACCTCCGATGAGCTTTGATTAATTTGCTCCAGATCCCTGGGTATAATTTTCATCATCTGTAGGGTGGGCACGTCACGAGGAGTAGATGTAGTGATACTCCTGGCCCACGCAAGCATTAAGTAAATGTCACCCACCATGAGTGTTGTCCCCACTCTCCTACTCTCTGCTGTTCCATCTCCCTCTCTCAGGAGACACAGAATCTTCTCCTGTTGCCTCAGGAATTTGGCCATCATTTTTGTTGTCTCAAACTCCTTTAGGGATCTTACTCTCCTACCAGCGACTTATCAAAGTGTTTCTTCCAAAGATAATTCTCTCTCTTAGAAGAATTCTCCAAATAAAATTTTCTCCATCTCATTACACACACAGTCTATGTTTGTTGAACTGATATTGTTACTAATAAATACTCTTGCAGTGCATGTTTAATTATTTTATTTGGTCCTGTGACAATCTTGGGGGTTAGATTCATTCATTCACCTCGTTCATTCAATACTTCCAAAAGTAGCTTTGAGTATACCTTTAGGAATACCGAGCTAGGACTGTGACCCGAGCCCCAAGAAAGACATCCTTGTCAGAAAACACCAACCTCCAGCAACCCCCCCTCTGGGTTTGTACCCAAAATAATTGAAAGCAGGGACTCTTACAGATATCTGCACACCCGTGTTCACAGCAACACTATTCACAATGGCCAAAAGGTGGAAGCAACCCAGTGTCTATCCACAGATGAATGGATAAACAAAATGTGGAGTATCTGTAAAACGGAATATTATTCAGCCTTAAAAGGAGGGACATTTTGACACATGCTACAACAAGGATGATGCTTAAGGGCATTATGCTGACAGAAATAAGCCTGTCACAAAGGGACAAACATCGTGTGATTCTACTCACCTGAGCTCCCTAGAGGAGCCAACTCTATGGGGACAGAAAGCAGGATGGTGGGGTCAGGGGCTGGGGGAGGGGGCCAGGGAGTCAGTGTCTAATGGTGACAAAGTTTCAGGTTGGGACAGTGAGAAAGTTTTGGAAATAGATGGTGGTGATGGTTTCACAATAATGTGAAAGTATTTAACACTACTGAACTATACACTTAAACATGGTTAAGATGATAAATTTTTTAAAATGCCAGCCTGGGAGGAAAGTCTGTAATTAGGAAAACGATGCTATGGACCTGGGGCGGAGCGTAATCAGGTGCAGAGAACTGTGAGATTCCCCAGGGAGGGGCCGTCTGAGCCGAGCCCCCTGGAAGGAGCTCAGAGGTGCTGGGGGGTGGGGAGAGCCAGGACTGCGGCAGAGGCAGGAGCCCACTTGGACTTGGACCTAGAGAAGCCCATGGGAGTCGGGAGAGCTACAGAGGAGGGCCCTGGGTGTCTCTTGGCCCTTCCCTCCCGTCTTCCGAAGGCGACCTTTGGAGGCAGCTTTCCCTAATCAAGGCCCTGTCCTGTCATTAACATTTCATCGATGGCTCTATTTCCTTCCCCACCAGGCCACATCTCCACAGAGGTATCCCCTTCTCAGGGTGCAGGTCCACCGGTCATCTGGGCAGCACCCTGCCAGTTTGCATCTCCTGAGATGATGGCGCGCCGAGGCCCGTTCTGACCAGCAGCAGCAACACGCCTTCAGGGAGGCAGTGCTCTCCCACTTCATCATCTCTTCGAAGAAACAAATTCTACTTTCTCTCCCAAGGAGCAAGTGCAGGTGGAAAACAGCAAGTGCTGTGGGCACCTGGGTTTTCTGGGACCTCAGGCACGACCTGTCCAGTCCCATGGGCACCTGGGCAGCACCTGGACACTGAGGCTGTCCATGCAGAGTCCCCACCATGACTGAGGAAGGTGACCTTCTCCAGGCCCAGGGGCACTTGCAGAGGTCAAGCCAGCACCCCAGGGCCACACCCTTGTCAGGATAACTGCCCAGCTAGATGCCATGTCACTCACACTATGACTGACTGACACTCGTGGGGGTTTGCAGGGGCTACCTCTTGCCTCAAGAGGAGACTAACTCTGATCAAGCCAAGCTCCAGATGTGTGGTGGGGGCAGGCTGGGGCCCCTCCTGGCTGCCCCTCAGGCTCTGGGCATGTGCCAGACTCAGGCTGAGCAGGACCGGCCTGTCTCAGCGGCAAAGGGGCTGCAGTCCCCATGGGGGTCTGTCTCCAGGCCTGTTTTCTTAGCTGTGAGATGGGGAGGGCAAAGATTTGTCTCCCTCATGGACTGTGAACTCCCAGAAACATTTGTTCTTCTCATAGCCCAGTACCTAGTTCAGGGCATTTAGGCCCAAAGTGGGGTTAGAAAATATCTATTTTTTCTGTGCTCGGCCATCTGGTTCCTAAGGAGGCAGAGTGGTTCAGCCCAGTGGTTAAGTCGCCTGCAGAGACTAAGAGATTTCCACTTCCCCACACCAGCCCACAGGTGATATCACCTGTATAAACAGCCAAGTTCCTGAGTAAGTGGCAACCCATTCTCAGTTTCCCAGCAATTTAATTTTCTTAAGAGGAATTGCTTGTTAGTAAGAATTTATTGGCTGGGAAGGTCTCTATCTTTATTAGCAGGGCATTGCACAATGTTTCATTTCCATGGATAATGAGCGTTTTCTTCTTTTGAACCCACAGATTTGAATATTCTAATTTTAACACTCAATGCACCACGTTAAATTACTTCTCAAGGTGAGGAATGTGAAAGTAAGGGAATCTCATCAGGAAAGATTAAAGACCTGTTCTGAAGGAGAGGGGAGAGCAGAGCAGAGCACAGCGTCTGGCCCAAAGGAGGGACCCAGAGACACCTGTCAGGAGAACGAATGGCAAGTGCTTGGCTGAGGGTACTTCGCCTTGTCCTAACTGCAGTCTTGCTGGGTGAACAGATGGAGCCAGGATGGGATCCCAGGGCTGTGCAACCCCAGAGCCTCATGCACATCCCACCAACTCAGGCCAGGCCTATGTTGGACGCAGGCATCAGAGCTGAGGGCTGGCAGAATTTGGGGCAGGCAAAAAATTCCAACCCCATCGTAACCCCGTGGATCTGCACATGTGTGAAGGTGTGCAGACTAACTGCCAAGAGCTGACATTTCTGGGTCCTGACTGCAGGCAAGGCCTGTTCTAAGCAGCTGACACATACTGAGTGATTTAAATTTCATCACGGACTACACGGTAGCATTGCCTAATTTGCAGAGAAGGAAAGCGAGGCATAAAGAGTCAAGGAAACTGGCCAAGGCCACACAGCCACGATGAGTGCCCACCAGGCTCCAGAGTCTGTGTTCTCAACCACAGAAAATGAGCAATAGCAGAAGGTCCCCAATGTCAAGGTTCTGTGTGTGAACACATATGTGCACACCAGTGTGAACGGGCATACACTCATACAGACAACCACGAGCCCACACAAAGGCAGGGCCGCTGTGCAGCCCTGCTCCCTTCAGGCCCAGGGAGCCACCTGCCCTGTTGCACTCCTGTGGCCCCCACTCACCCGGCAGGACCCCCTCGTGGGGCCCTTCCCTCCAAGCAGCACCCAAGGCAAACCACGAGAGCTCAGGGCAGGGCCCTCCCAGGAAAAGGGCAGGGACTGAGGGGGAAGCCCCCAAGGTGGTCCCGAGACTCCAGCTGCCTCTCATGGAAAAAGGAAGAGAGGGAGAAACTGCTGCAGATGCACCAGTGGGAGTCTGTACCTCTTAGGATGGTTTCCCCTCAAGAATCCAAGAGGCAGAGTCCCACTCGCATAAAAGAGAGATGAGCAGAAAAGCGTGGAGACAAAGAGGAAGGTAAAGTGCAGGCCAGAGGGGCCAGCCCTGGGTGCACTGCGATGAAAACATCTCCCCCGTCACAGATCCCACACCAGCCACAGCACAGATGCCATCCTCGTCACTGCAGGGCCACAGTATCACTGCATGCTGTGACACTGCCAAGGGGAAACACAGCAAGTGTCCTTTCTGAGAATTCTTAGAGTTCTAGGCAACTCATTTTCATTTAGGGTAGGTTTCTAGAAGGCCCCGTGTTGGCTCAGGGCAGCCCCTGCACCAAAAAGACCCTCAGCAGGCAGCGTGAGGGGCTGCTTCCCTCCTGAGGGCAGAGGCTCAGGGACGAGTCTGCAGTACTGTGCTGCCGGTCCGTACCCACAGGTCCCTGTGCACACACTTGCTGTCCTTCCTGGGAGGAGTCAATTCTGCCACGTCAGTCTCCCCAAGCCCCCACCCAGCCAGAGCCCCAGTTCAGTGTCCCACCCCAGAGTGCCATCTCAGGGGCCACCCCGTGGGAAACGCTGTTCCCTGAAGAGTCAGACAGGACTGGAGCTCAGGGACGTGCCTGCAGTGGGCAGAAGCGCAGTTGCCACCTCCACTGTGCAGCCATTACTGATGCAGCTACTTTGTCTTTCATAAAAAGACATCAGGTCTCCCCTTCCTCAGCTCACGACCGAATCCCCGCGAGGCATGCTGTGATTCATTCTCACCAAAGGCGGAGGGGAGGGTGGTGACACATGCACCTTGTTGGCAAGATAAGCCCAGTCTCGCCAGTTCGATCTGGGTGCTCAGCTGTCATCTCACAGCCCACATGACTCACAGCACACACATGCACACTGAGAGTGGTGGCCGCTTCTCAGGGAAGAAATGCTCCCAGTGGGGAATTCTCAGTCTCACAGTCACCCGAATGGGCCTCAGAGAGCAGGAATAGGGAAGGGAAGTGATGTTGGCACGGTCCTGAAAGGTGCTGGGCACTACGGCCAATGCTCTGCACACTCCCTCAACCAGGGGACTGGATGGCTGACATTCGTGCAGGGGAAGAATGAGAAGCCAGAGGCTCAACAACTTGCCTCAGACCTCTCAGCAACAGAGCAGTGACACACTGGCGCTCCTGTGCGCCCCCGTGTCTCCAGAGAGGGAAAGGACTTGCTCAAGAATACACCTGCCACACTGGCAAAAGCCCAGAAGTTCAAATGCATCCTTACTAGCGAAGCCGTGGGAACACAGGCACACTCACACTTCGCTGTAATATTCTGTAGGTGGAAAGAGGAGAAAGTTCTCCATGAAATGATATGCAAAGTTTTCCAACATATGCAGTAAGTGAAAAAAGCAAGATGCACAATAGCATATACCTTTTGTATTAACAAAAAATTGGGGTAAAAAAATAAGACTGCATTTACTTATAATTTCAGAAAGAAATTCTGAAAGTTTATACAAGGAACAAATAAAAGTGGACACTCTGGGAGGAGGTGGCAGGAATAGGGCAAATGGGAATATTTATTTTTTTTTTAATTTTGAACCATGTGCACCTACTTAAAAACACAGAAATTATTTTAGAAAAATTTGAAACATTATGATAAAATAAAAATTGATAACATTATGAACAAAACTCAGCTCTGTGAGTGAGCCACAGACCTGGGACGTGGACGCACTGAGCACGAGTGGGCCTCACCCAGTCAGAAAGGAGTGGGTCTGGGGATGCAAATCATTGATACGTTTGGGTTTAAAATGTACATTTTTATATTTCTACTTTCCTTCCTGATTTTCTCCAGGGTTTATTTTCACTTGCATGAAATTAAGACCTCAGCCCATGCCATAGCACTGTCTTATTAAAAGACTCATGCCAGACTTTCAAGGCGTAATAGCACCACGGTGCCTGCGGCACAGAAACATGCCTAACAGACCTGGCCAGGTTGAGGAGCTCTGGAACAATTAGTCAGAGAAGCAAGTTAGCCTGTGAGTAATTACAAAGTTGCCAAATGGCACTGGGACTTTGGAAGCCATTCCAGTAGCATATTTCTGTATTAATTTGCTTTCGGACGTGAGCCATAAAATTATACAGCTGAGCTAATAAAGCTAATTACCTGCGTGCACATCCTCCTTCCTTTCAGCCCCATAAGCCACAGGGACAGCCTTGCAGCCGAGCCCGTGCACAGGGACGGCAAAGCTGCTCGACCGGGCAGCCTTGTCACAGCCCTACTGCAACACTACATTAGTATGGTGACGATGGTGCCAATGTGGTAGTGGCTACTGCTTCTTAAATACACAGACTCTGGGAGCAGGAGGTCAAGAAGTCACGATGAGGATGCTAGTAATTTCTATCGTTACTGCTACCACAGAACACATCTCCAAGGTGCGCGTCCTGAGAGAGGCCTTGTGGTGAGTGTTCAACATGTACCGTCTCACTTTTTTCAAATTAAGACTTCAGAACATGGTAGGTGTGAGATAGGTATTGTCATTTCCATTTCAAATATTAAAAATAAAAATAAACTCAGGCCCAGGGAAGGGATAAGAAAGCAAAAGTGTTAGGAAGTGGCTGGGCCCAGGCTTGACCCCAGGCAGGCTGATCACAGTTTGGACCCCACTTGACATATGGGGACCCGGCTGCCCACCGGCCCGGGTCATGCCGGGACCCTGCAGCTGGCCAGCAGCCAGTCAGTGTCCACGCCCAGCCCAGCCTCCCACCAGCCCAGAGGGAAGCTATGCTGAGAGCTCTCCATGGTGTCGAACAGGCTGTCTCCCCTCAGGGCTCTTTCTAGTCACCCGGGGACACAGCAATCACATTTCCAAATCGTCAATAGGTTCTCATCCCTGCTGTTCTGCCCGTCTCTCAGGAGACAGAGATGACGACACTGTCAGCAGGAGGACTGTGAAATCACTGCTGGTGCCGACCCAGGCTGTGCAGAAGTCCTCTAATCCACACCGGCTGTGTAATGACTGACATCCCTGTGTGCCTGAGCCCTGAGAAAACTCAAGTCCCAGCTCATGTTAGCCCAGCTCACATTCTCTTCTCTAGAGCTGCCCACAGGCGGTTTCTAATGCCCTTGCAGGGACACACAAAGTCCTCTCATAGCGCCCTCTGAGCTTGCTGCTTTCTGCCTTGGAGACACAGCTGAGTTACATGGAGTCCACTAGAGTTTGTTCACACTTCCAGCTGGTCCCAAGCCCTTAGGGACAGTAAGCCACAAGGCCCAGGATCTAGGGCTGGCCCTTGCTCAGGGGAACCTTCCTCTGCCATCCTTTGCTCAGACCAGCAAGGTCAATGAGCAGGCAGCCCCAGTTTCCCAACTGCTTGGCTGCTTGGCCTTCCTGTGGGAATGCATCATTTTATAGAACAGAAAAAAACGCAATCCAATAAGGAAAGAAGTCAGAGGACAGCTTGTGGTTCTAAGCCCCGGGGATGTGAGCGATGGTGTCCCTGGTTACCAGCACTCTGTCCAGCACACAGCAGAGGTTCAGTAAATACCTGCTGCTTTTTGCTGGGCACCTATCATGTCTTAGTCACCTAAAGATTCTCACTTAGTACTCACAATTCCAGGTTGAGGAAACCTCCTCAGGGATGTTAAGCAAAGCTCCCAGAGCAAAACAGCCAGAAAGGGTGGGAATGAGGATTCAAAGTCCGAGTCTTCACCTCCAAGGGAAGTGCTCCATTCCCTACTTAGAGTTCTCTCATCAGGATCAGACCTCTCCCCTCACACACCAAGTGCCCTCATATGTGTGTGTGTGTGTGTGTGTGTGTGTGTGTGTATGTGTGCGTGGGTGTGCACTGGCCATGCCGGAACTGCTGGCCCTTGTGTCCATAGGCTTTCCCTGTGGCCAGGCACTCTCAGCCTGCCTTTTGGTGAACACCTACCCATCTTCTAGAGCTCAAACATCACCTTATCTGGGGAGTCCTCTCTGGTCCACTCCTACCCTGGAAGCCCACCCTTCCTTCTTCCCCGCTGTCACCACCACATCCTGCAGAGCACTCACCCTGCGTCTGCCACATGGCACTGCACTTGTGCCCACGTGCCTCCTCCCTTGACTCTGAGTGCTGTGACTCACACCAAAGTGGTTATCAACTCCTGCTGCGTATGCTGTGTTAGGTGCTGGGGATGAACATCAAGATGGGATGCTTCCTACTTTTAAGAAGTCCTGTCGCTTCTGTAAGGATTATATCCCACTTATTATTCTTCATTATTTATTACATTTAATTGATGAATCAATATTTGTACAGAGCCTTTTTGTTTACAAACATTTTCACTTGCACTGTCTCAGTTAATCTACGTATCTTGGGAACCATGAACATTCACTTCCAAATCTTTGAAAAATATGGCCAGATGCAAAGAAAATGCAGGTTAACAAACACCTTCCTTGCCATTTTCTGGTAGGCCATTAGTAGTGAAATATTTGGTAACATACTATAATGAAAGACTGGTTGAAACCACTGGGCAGCTTTTGAGATCCTGTCTACATATTTATGTGACTAAGGTTTACCATGACTCAGTTTGACATTTTAGAAAAAATGATCACTCAATCAACTCCACCCTTGGGGAACATGAGGCCCAGTGGAGATCTGCAAGGTTCTCCTCTGACCCTGTAGACCTGAGGTGTGTTAGCCTCATTTCTCAAAGGAGAAATAAGCACCATGCTCAGAACATCTGGTTATTATCCAAGGTCTACTGAGCAAAAGCTGGGAATTCATTAGGAGAGAAGCTTTAAACTGGCTTTGTGAAGAGGGTGCTCTCAGATGGGACATGTCTTCCCTCGGGGCATCTTCCGCCACCCACCCCAGAGGATGGGCTGTCTGCACCCAACGTGCCAGCTCTGCAGTGAATAAGTACAGGTGCAGGGATTTAGCCCAGCCCCACTTCAGATCAAATAAATTAGCAAATTGTCATAAATAGAAATTACACTAATGGAAAGACTGCTTTAAATGATTAATGAGCCTCTTTCCCATGACTTTGTTTTCTAATTTGCATCACAAACTTTCAGAATGCTGATGCTATTGTTGTTCTCATCTCAGTAAGTGCACCAACATCTCGGCTAAGCTCCCTGGTGTCAAAGACCCAACTGGACAGAACACGCCATGCAGCAGGATGTGCTGCCAAGGGGAGAGGTCTGTAATTGGTTCACTGCTGCAAGTCTTGCATGGGTGAGAATGTTCCAGAGTCCCACAGTGGAAAGCAGGTGAACTAGACCAAGCTCTGCATGGGGAGGTTAGCAATGTGGCCAAGGAACGCTGCCACCTCTATAGGTTTCCTCTGGAAAGTGGGAATAACTTGAAGGCCATGGCAGAAGGCAGAGGCTCTTGTGCTATTCCTAGATGGAGCTAAGAGCACAACACTGAGGGCAGACAGCTGTGTGTGATCGCAGCTCTGCCACTTACTAGCTGGGTGACCCTGAGCGAGTGAGTTAATCTCATTGAGCCTCAGTTTTGTCATCTATGGAGCATGGATAAAAACTACTTCCGACAGTTTTGTTGTAAAAAATCAAGTGAATAAGCCTATGTAAATTGCTCAGAACGGTACCTGGCATCAAGTAAGTGCCATATGGGTGTTAGCTGCTACTTCAGCTTTGTGAGTTTATGATTCCATTATATAAAATACAAATGTTCACAATAATTGTCATACTAAAAATACACAGAAGGTGTACATTCCCAACATGCACTGATCACACAAACACAATGCATATCAGTCCGTGTGCATGGTCACACATGAACACACACGCACACACACAGATTTGAAACAGTGCTGTGCGCATTGGGGACACGCCCTTCCCTGCTCTCGTGAGATAGCCAAATCCAAAATCTGTGCTCTCCCTGCATCAAACCTTGATTCCTTTCAAAGTAATTTCAAGGTGTACACAGCCACCAGATCTGGAACTGGGGGAAACAGCCTCTCCCACCTCAACCCTCCCACCCCCCACACTTCACCTACCAAAGGCCAAATGGCCAGGGCAATGTGACAGCGTCACTGGCCAGGTGCAACATTTGTCTTTGGCTGGCAAAGCTTCCCTGATAGGAGAGATTAAAGGCCTCTGAACCACCTTATTACAGACAGCTATAAAAGCCGAATTCCCTTAAAGCAGATACAAAATGCAACCCTGCATTTTACTTAAGAAAATCAAGTAATCAGCTGTACTGATGACAGGAACCATTTGTATTAAAATTCATTTAGATAAAACTATTTCTCCAAACATGACTATTAGAAAAACATAGTGTACTGTGTTTTAAGAATCTTGTTTAAAGAGATTTGTTTTTTTTCAGATGAGAAGACAGAGCTCCACTGAGAAGCATCTTTGAGGATAAATGAGAAGCCCCTCCGAGAGGCTGGAGGGCGTGAGGCTGGAGGGTGTGCCTAAGCAGCCCGGGGCAAGCAGTTAAGCCCCCGCCTCAGTCTTAAAAGGGAGGAGAGGTCAGTTGAAGGCAATTTCTCCTTAGTGAAAGGAAAGCAGTCCTGAAAATTGAGAACAAAGCCCAGGTGAGCTGTATTGCAGGTAGGGTGTCCTGGTCATGATCACCCACATTGAGAGCATCATGCCTAAAATCCTTACAGGGTTATACTAGTGAAACCCCAAATAAAAAGTGCTGACAAATGTCTCAGCCACTGCTGAGCCTCTTCGGGTTTTACAGGGTGACGTCTGTGAGGCCAAGCACAAACACCACTGCACAGCCTGAGACTCGACCTGCCCTTGGGCTCCTCTGCTCCTCCAGGGTGCTGACCCCTTTCACTCCGAGGCCACAGTGCCCTGTCCACATCCTTTACTTGCCAAATCACATATGTGTATTTGACCTCTGCCTCCCACTCTGAGTCACAGATTCCTAGGTGTCTGGTGCCCAGTGTGCTACTGGGCTCCTTGAGTCTCTGCCTCACTCTCAAAGAAGCCAAACTGGTTAAAAATGCTTCTCCAGATCTAACGCAGGAAGCAGATGGTTATCAGATCACCTGGAAAAGACTGCCCAGACGGTCCGGGTCATAGGCCATGCTGGGGATCAGCTGAGCTGTGCACCCAGCTCTGCCTCCTTAAATCCATCTGGGTTGGATGCTGGTATATCACCAGGCCTTATGTCCATCCCTGAAATGCTCAAAACAAGGAAAATCAGACAGGGAGATGACCCCCAAGCTTTCTTAGAGCTTATCTCTCCCCTGTTCTAGCCACAGATGGTCTGTGCAGGGCTGCCTCTGGCAAAGGAGTGAGTTTCAATTCAGATTGTCTTGCTAGTTGCAAACTCCTTTCATATATTCATCACAGCACTGAGCACAGCACAACTAAGCTGCATCATTGGCACGGAAGCTATTCATTCAACAAACAGTTCTAATACCTTTGTGATGGAGATCATATTCAGCATGGGGCCAGGAAAAGAGAACGCATCCTCTCAGGGCAGGGTCTACGACTGAGTTTGTGCACCATGGTGTCCCTGTGTGCTCAGCACAATCTGCAGCACAGAGCGGTCCTCAATAGCTAGCTGCTGAGTGAATGGGATTCCTCCTAACCTCAAGACAGCACTATCTGCCAAAGGAGACAACCTTCAGAAAAAATTAATTTTCTGTACTTCTTAAAGACTATAACAAACAAGAATGAAGCACGGGGTGTTGCAGGAGCCCATGGGAAGGGGCACTGTAGCCAGGGTGAGATGGGAGGGAGGCCAGCAGCAGGGAAGATTTCTGAGAAGTGGATGAGGGAGGCCCATGATATAGGCAAAGTGAGGAGACCAGCCAAGGTCAGGCAGAGCAGTGTGAGGTCTCCAGCAGGAAATGGGCCGGGGGAGCTCACACTTGCTGATACTTTCCAATGAGCTATGACTGCACCTTGCAGATCTGACCTCAGTTGATGAAGTCAGTGGGAAAATAATACAAATTTTGAGATTCTGGCTATCCTGCTAGCTCTGCAATTCTCAGGTGAGTTACTGAACTACAAAATTTGCATATTTTGTAAAGGTCTAGATACTACCTGTTTTGTAGGTTTGGAGTAAGTAAAATGCTAGGATACTGCTTGGCACCTGGAAGGTGATCAAAAGGGCAGATGGACTCTTAGAACTAAGCCTAATAGCAACACCCAGCAGCAGGTTTCCTCGCCTTAGCTGAACAGAGGAGGACACAGGCCCTTTAGGTCACACAAGCCTCCACGTCTGGCTGGTGGAAGCAGCAGGGCCAGGACTCTGGACCCCAAAAATGCAGCATCTTTAGTCCTAAACCAAAGTCAAATATAGAAGATTTCTGGATCATGTGCTGAAGGCTATTATCTGTTATTAACAGAGTTCACAAAGAGTTGGCTATATTAAGGTTTTCCAAGTTCAGTAAAAATTGTCCAATATTGGTAGCTAGAGGGTAAGAGGAAGGTTAAAAGGAGAGGATCCCGAGGAGCTGAAAGTAAGGGTATGTTTTGTCCAAAAAGCATCAATGTATATCAAATAAGCCCAGCTCTCTGGGGCCAGATGCTGCCTGTGCCAGGCAGAGACACCTCCGCCCCCAGGGAAACTGTACAGACATTACCAACAAGCATGTTCTCATCAAGAAAGTGAGCTCTGGGTGAAAAATTCCCTTTAAAAATCACCCGGCTAATGTGGGTGATCAGGACTTCACAACGTAGGAGAAAGAGCTTAATAGATGGAGCACAAGGAGTCCTTTGTGAAGATTCTGATCCTGGGGCAGAATAAGGACGAAGCACCGAGACAGTGGAGGCCTCCACGAAACATGCACTCAGCAGTGAGATGGCACAGAGAGGACACAGGCCCCGTGGGCCCCACAGGAGCAGGGCAAGCCTGCGGCTGCACACACAGCATAGGCCGTGCACATGCGTCTCACCGGCACCCTGGGAGGGGGCCGCCATCGCTGTACCTACTTCATGATAACAACAGAGAAGCAAAGCGAGAAGAAGGCCATGACCAAAGTCGCACGGGGAGGGGACTGTTCGGGGAATGGCAGGAACCTGCCCATGTCCGACTGCCCAGTCTGGTCCCCTGCTGGCTGGGTGTGCTGCCCAGCCTCTCACAGGAAATGTGACCGCAGGCTTTGTGGGGTCTAGTGAGGACAACAGGCTAAGTAGCTAACACATAGTAGCCATACAAGAAGTCATAATGGTAATAAAAATGATAAACATGGTTTAAAAACAGAGGTTTCTTTAAAAAAAAAGTAGTATCTAATACATTAGCTCATTTGGTTAGGCCCAGTGCCAAGGAGTGTAAATTCTACCCCAGAATTGTGAATTCTGGGGTTGAAAACACCATTAGGTCCCCAGGGGTCACCACCACTTGGGTGGCTAACTGCCCTAGGCCACCTGCTCCACGTGAAGTCACCCCGTCCCTTGTAGGGATGGGGCCCTCGTGGCCTCTCCAGGCAGCCTGTGGATGTGCAACCCTGGGACCACCACACCTGCTGCCAGGAGGCTTGGGGTGCGCTTGGCCTACTCCTAGCGATGTGATCCTAAGCGTCTTCACTGTAAGCTCTCCGGTCCCACGCCCTGTGTGAGAAACCCTGCTGCCTCCATCACAGAGCAGGCATGAGGCTCAGGGGAGAGAGGCCTGACCCAGGGAGAGGCCTCAGCTGGGGGATCCTCAGAGACCACAGTAGCCTCCAAGGCCTGCCAGGAGGCCACACTCTCAGGAGGGCCCTAGAAGTGCCCACTCAGACCGGGTGGCACAGGAATCGGGGCCACTGAGTTTAGCCCTTTGTCTTCACCGGAAGAAAGGGAGTGGGGGAAGGGGGCACAGAAGCTCGGGGGCAGAGAAGCTCAGAGGCACACTCCCAAACCTGAACTCTAAAGGGACTCGGTGATGAGTGTCCCCTGCACTGAATTACAGGGACACGTGGCCATCTTTCACTTCCTTCCCCCTGTTCAGTCCCTCGTGGTCCCTGGCCTAGAACTGCTCACACAGTGTCTCCTCACCTGACCAACTTCCCCAGGAATTCTGGCTTCTTTGTAATCCACTTGTCACGCTGTGGCCAGAGTGGCTTTCTAAGACACCCATGTGGCCATGTCAACACTGCCTTCTGAGTCCCCACTGCCCTGAGGAGAAAGACTCAACAACCCAGCACAGCACAAGAGGCTCCTGCAGACCCCGCTGCCCTCTCCTGTCTCACACTGTCACCGGACACACAGAATCTGGTACCTTCTGGGCTCTGGAACATGCTCAGAACACTGCCCACCCCTGCCAGCCCTGACCTTATGGGAGCTCTTGTCTCGGCCCTTCCACGCTGCACTGCAAGTGCCCAGCTCTCCAGAGCCCAACACGTAAGAACAACCAAATCTGCATGATACACATCATTCACGGAGAGTGGGGCCAGAGCTCACGGTGGCCCAGCGATTTATCTTGTTAGTGCGGATACTGTGCACACATGTGCATATGTATCTATCACAAGAGCCCAATTTCCTTTACAACACGTCTCCTCAGCATTATGAGCTACATATGGGCAACAGCTATAACTATGAATGGGTGTCAAATCAAGCTCAAATTTTTGTACAAAGTCTAAATATTTAGAAAATATTATTAAAATGCATAATGAAATTATTAGCCAATTCAATCTTTGGTCCTTCCATCTGCTTGAATTCAGGTTTACAATAGCAAAAGTCTGCTATTCAAATCGTGCCAGATGTCATTACCAGATGAGAGAGAGAGAGAGACAGAGAGAAGGTGTGTGTGTGAGAGAGAGAGAAACAGACAGACAGACAAAGGATGCCCTTAATAATAATTCTCTTTAACTAAATTTGCCTATAGGAACAACTTCTCATAAACTTCTAATCAGTAAATTTGTGGGACCGATGTGCCTGGCACATGTTAAGCATCCAATAAATATTTGTTGTATGAATTTTTAAGCAAACACAGAAAACAGGAAAGTCAAATGCAAAGATATTTTCTGTACTGTTAGTTTTCAAAGGACATAGGGGTTCTGTTGGTCACTTCAACCCCATTAGAAAGCAGCATATGCAGGGAAAGGCGCACAGGCTTGCAGGCAAGCTCACAGGGTTTAGGTGCCAGCTACTCTGCTTTCTACCTGTGAACTCGAGTCTCAATTTTCATCTGCAAGACAGGACAATGAAACTGCCCTGGAGCTGAGTTGGTGAGATGGGGCGACATCCTAGGATAGCACCTGGGAAGTGGTTGCTAGCAGGATGCACCAGTGCATCCAGCACTAATGAAGCCTGGGAGGGATAGGCCCAATCCCTGTGGAGCACGGGGATGCAGGCATCACAATCCCAACCATCCTGGCCTTCCTGCTTTTATTTGAGCCCAGAGTGAGATCGTTCAACAAGAATGAATGCCTTTCTACTAGGCACCCCAAGCACCCACTGGGTGCTACTGAGGTTGAGCTGAAGCTGAATCAGATCCATCCAGGCCTGCCTTGCTCAGCAAGGGGCTCCCCTGTAAAGCTAAAGTTCCAAGACCCCTGGTGAGGGGCATCTCCTGCTTCACATGAAGGCTTCCACAGGAGGTTATGAGCCTCTCCAACCCTCAGCCTATCAGAAAGACCCAAGCTATGCCCCAGCTCCAGCATCACAGCACAGATACCAGGCTGAGAGCTAAGGGCCCTGTGCTTCCCCAGGTCTGTGTGTTGTTTGCGTAGCCTGGGACTTAGGTGAGTGCTTTGCTGGCAAACCTGCCTGGTCGGTCCCTGGCTCCAACCCTTACTGGCTGGCCCTCACTGAGATTCCGTTTCCTCTATAGGAAGGACAGTGCCGATCTGAGAAACATGGAAGCATCATGTAACATGTGTGAGGCAACATCACTCTGCTCATTCCATCAGCAAGGACTAACTGACCCTGGCTGTAGAGGGGTCCCTGGGACCGTGAGAGGACACCTCCCATCATCCCCATCTCTTTACTTCTCTCTCCACCAAAGTCAACACCTGTAACTCCTCAACAGGCTGCTACTGTGCCCTCTGCCAGTCCCAAGCATTCTATTTTTAGTGTCTGGTCATTTAAAAAAAATACCTTCTATCTACATGTAAAGTTCTTATTTTGTCACAAACTGCTCGGAGACAGTGGGTCTACCAGCCCAAATTCACTTTGGCTTGAATGAAGGAACTTGCCTCAGGTCCAGGAACCTATGCCATGTGTAGACAGAGGATGTTTTCAGAATCCAGATGGCCATCTGGAACAATCTGAAACCATACCACGCAATGTGACCATCCCCATAACCACGGAATCCACACATGGCTAAGATAATTAACAGACACGCACACCAGTGTGGCCTCTTCATGGAGACGGTCTCTGGGTGAGCCCTACTCTCATGCCTCAGCACCTTTGGGGCCTTTCCGACTCTCATGCCTTTGATAAACTCCTATCCACCCCTAACAGCCATGCAAATGCCAGCCGCTCTGTGGAGCCTTCCTTGATTGCCCCCACCAGCAACTACTTAATCTGAACCTGCAGCACTGGCCCAGGGAGCTGTCCTTGCTCTCCTGCAGTGCACCGAATTCTCAGATGACACGCCCACTTCCCACTAGACTAGGCAACTGCACTGAGACCTTGTCCTTGCGTCTCAGCCTCTTACATGCCTCACAAAGTACTTGATTCAAAAGTAGGTGCTCTGCAAAGACTGTTAAACACACAAATGCGTGAACCTGGGTTTCTCCATAGTGTTCGCTCCGTCAGTTGAGCGCCAACTGTAAGTCAGGCAGATGTGAGGTTCAGAGCAGGCTCAGTTATTTTATGAAACACTGTCTTATAGCACTGTCCTGAAAACTCTCTCAGTATTTTCAAAATGGCATCTTCATGCCTTGGTAAGCTGTACAATCCGATTCCAGTTTCTCAGACAATTGCACCCGTGTTTTCAGCTGTCAGTCTGTGAACTCCTCAAGCCCGGCCCTGATAGGTGGCCATTAGAACCTGTCACTAACATGAATATCAACATTGGCAAGAAACATGTGACCCAGAGACAAGAGCACCGCCAGCTCCATAAAGACCTTTCCTTACACGCAATCAATACCTCATTAAGTGGAGCCTTTGAAGCGTTAAGAGCTTAAGAAAAGGCCAACCCTTTGGTCCATATCTCCTTGCCATGGAATTTCTGAGCTATCTGTGGTTAAAATTCAATAGCTAAACACCTCAGTGGCCAGAAGCCCTGGGCAGGGGTCCACCAAGGTCCAAGGTGGGCGCCGTGGAAAGGATATGATCCCCCAGTGGATGTCCAGTTTGCTGCTGATCTCCATGCCTCGTGCCTCCTGCCTCTCTTCTTCCAGCTGCTTTGAATTTGCAAATTGCCCCTTCTCCCCAGGGGATTCTGGGAAACTCTCAACGTTGAACTTGTCCACTTGAATTGCCATTCTAAGAGAAGGGAAAAAAACACAGCAGAGAATTGATCAGTAGGGCAATTTCTTCTGCCTGCTGTTGGGGAATCAGCACATGCAATTCCCCAACAGCATGAGACAGCATAATGAATCATTATCGTTAGTAACGCATAACAGATTCATTCCGAGAAAATGAAATAATAGACTCCCAAGGTGGCCCTGACTTCAGAGCTGGTTCAACACACAGTTTGGAACTGAAGACACAGTCAGAGATTCAAGCCTCTAAGAAGACAGGCGTTACCTCAGATGAAAATTTCAATTCTGTAACAGGGGAAGGCAGACAGTGGGCCTGATTGGGATTTAAATTCCTAAGGAACGATCACCCCAGAGACATCGAAAGTCTCCTGAACCTCCCTGCTCGTGCTCTGAGCTCTGCCTGCCACCTCCCACACGCATATCCCTCTCAGTCAGGTGGACTCACTCACCACCACCAGCTGCCAGCCCCCGGGGGGCCACACCCAGCTTTCTGTGTGTCGGGCCCCACTTGTCTCTGGAGCTGCTGTCCATCCTCCCTGCAGGCCTCTGCTCAAGATCACGTCCTCCACGAAGACTCCCCACCTGCTGCATTGCTTATCTGACCCTTTTGACCTTCTGACAGTTTCTGGAATATACCAGACTCTCCCCGTCTCATCCTTTGCACTTTCTGCCCCCTATGCCTGGAATGTTCTTCTCCAGGCCCTTGGCATGACTAGATCCTTTCTACTCTTGAGGTGGCAGCTTACGAAAGGTCTCCCCCGGCTCCTGAGCTATAGCAGCATTCTCTCTCACCCCTCGCCTCATTCTCTACTGCAGCACCCAACTTTCTTCTGTCAGAGCATTTATCATGAGCTTAAAGATTTATCTTTGGATTTGTTAATTGTCTACCAATTCTACTGGAATTTAACTCCCTAAGGGCAGAGATCCTCCTGGTCTTGTTTACCAGTTTTCCCCGGGCTACAAGAATGCCTGGCATGCTGCAGTGATTCAATAAATAATGAGGTGAATAAATGAATGAGTGAATTAAAAGCCTTCCCTGATACCGCAAGCCAATGTGCACCTCTGCGTCCTCGTTGCTCGCCAGGCCATGCACTACACCCATGTCCGGCTGTGTCTCCAGGTCCAAGCACAGCACCTGGTCTGTAGAAGGCATGCAGCCCACGTGTCTGAAAGCTCTGATGAACTTTGTAGCCTGTCTCCACTCAGAACATGACACTCGCATAGGCAGGGGTTGTGTCTTATTGATGTTTGAAATCCCACCTCTTAGCACAAAATCAGGCAAACAGGAAGTACTCAGTAAAGGTGCATTACACAGATGAAATGAAGGGAGAGGGGGAGAAAAGGGGGGTTTTCATGTTAGGCTCCCTAAATTCTGGCTTCAGCTGAAAGAAGACTGAGAATTCGTCAGCCAATGGATGGAAGTAGGTGTCTTGGATTATCGCAGAGGCTGTGCTATGGCCAGAATTATTCAGCAAAACCAGGTTCTGACTGGCCTTTGTGGCTATTCAATTCTTTAACAAACAAGAAACAGGGGAACTGTTAACGGGTGAAAATATACGATTAAACCCAAAGAAGAGATCTTGGTAGTCACGACAGCTTGCAAAAGAAGCACGATAGTGCCAGTAAATCGACAGCTCTTGGCCCAAGGCACTATGTGTCCAGCTGAGCTACGCAGGAGCGAGAGTTGCTCCTGGATGAACACAGAGGATGGTGATTTTGTGGCAGAAATCCTTTATTAAAAATTACATTTGCTGTTCTCTGATTATTTAAGTAGATAGCTTACTGTAAAAAGTTGGAAAACAGAAAAACACTCAAATCACACATTCTAATGTTAATTTCTTAATTATATAATCTTTTCCCTAAGCATGTGTATTTGAACATAGTTTAAATCATTACATATGTATAAATCATCATGCATCATTTTTTATATATACACATAATTTGAAGTCACGTTTTATTCTCTTAATACACTGTGAACACTTTTTACATCATTAAAAATTAATTTCAACATAATCTACCATATGAATGTATCATAATCTACAAAACAATTCCCCTATTTTTTGGACTCTCAGATCTTTCCCATTAAAAAAAAAATTACTACTATAAAAAAAGTCCTGACAAACATCTTTGTGCTGAATGCTCTGTCTGTGCTCATGACTGACTCCTTGGGTCTATTTCTAGATGTGGAATCACTAACTTGAGGGTGTGGGATGTTAGGCTCAGATGCAGAGTACCAAGGTTCCCGCTCAGGTTCCCGCAGAGGCACGTTCCGCAAGTGGCGCAGCAGGCCCCCCTCTCTCTGCACCCTTGCCAATATTGGCGAAGATCAATTTTTAATCTTTGCTAGTAATAGGCAAAATGCTACCACACTGATGTTTTAATTTGCAGGTCCAAATTATCCTTGAGATTGAACGTTTTTCAGATGCTTATTAACTATGTCTCTTTCTACCTCTGTGAGTGATCTACACACATAGCAAGAGAGCTTCTTGTTTTCCACCCAGCAAAAGCTCTTCTTATTCCCCCATCTCAAAGGTAGATTGAAGCAAACTAGAGCTCTCTTCAAATAAAAAGTCAGAACATTTCCTGAGTGTCGCTAAAAATGCCCATTTAAGTTCATTGCCTGATAACCAAAAGGAACTGACAACTTTGACTTTTCAGTTGGGTTTGGAAACAGTCCCCAGTCTCAGACTCTCTTCCTGTTGGACACAGAAGGGAGAGAAAAGCCCAGCAGGCAGCAACCTTAGGGCCAGAACACATCCTTGCCACCACAGCCACTGGAATTTCATTTGTCTGATTATCTAGGGGTACCTTTCAAACAATTTCTGGTTGAGTAAACATCATACTATATTACCCACCTCCAACTATAACAAAATTGCAGTCAACTGTGCCCATAAAACCAAAAAGGGTAAAAAAATAAAATGTAAGGAACACTTATTATGTGCCAAGCCCTATGCTAGGTGTTTTGTATGTATTCATCTTATTTAATTTACAGCCAGCCCAGGAAAGGCCATGATTTGCTTTGTGTTGTAGATGACAGGATGAAGCTCTGTACGCACAGGCCATCTGCCCAATGTCACAGAGCTAGCAAGCCTCACACCAAGTCAGTCTCTCAGACTCAGTCCTCTCTGTTTGTTTGTGGCTTTATTTGGTTCTCCTTTGCTTAGGCAGAGTACCTAAAAGGAGATCATTTCTTGCTCAAGCTGTTTGCAGAGCTGCACAGGACACAGACCCACAACTGCAGAGCCTGCCCTCCACGAGCCTGCTGCCCAGGTGAACAACTAACAACTTTCCAAAGTAAAACCACCCCTGCCCCCAGAAGCCCTGGGATGGCCATGCTGGTAAGTATCCCCTACCTACAGTGACGAAACTCAGTAACTCAGCTAGGGTCACCCAGCATAACATCCTGTTGCCAAGATTGCATCTCAGATCCATCTGACTCCAAGAGCCAAGGATGATAACCCAAACCACAGCAGAGCACTGCCCAGCACCTGCATCCCTCTATCCACACGGTCCCAGGCACAGCCCTAAACCCACTCCTTCTCCTTGCTTCTCCAGACCAGGAAGTGATGGCAGCATGTGATTGTTAACCTGGAAAACTGCAAGGGGTTTTCCTAAAGAGGAGTCTCCACACCTGAGCTCACTACCTGCCTGGAGACACTGCTGTATTATGTCAAATGGCTTCAAGAGCTGGCATTATCCAAGGAGAGACCCATTGGCCTGGATGCCCTAGTTGTAACCTGGCTCTAAATCCAGCCACAAAACTGGCAGGACTTTTAATGAGGGCTGAAGCCATCATGTTCTGGGGCTTGTCACTTTGGTGGATATCAGAGCTCTGTGGTGATGGCAGGCAGCTTGAGAGATGTATATGGAGAGTCAGCCACAAACAGGCTGCCTGCTGGAAAGCACAGCAAGCTCACGGGAACTGACCTGGTGGTAAGGGCACACCCAGGTGGAAAGGTAGAGGAGAAACACAGAGCCACTGAGGGGAGGGAGGAAGAGACCATCTACTGCCATCGCCTCCAAAGGGGAAGGAGCCGAGGACAGAGCCCGGGCTTTGGTGCTGACCATCTGGGCAGGATTCCCAGCTCTGGCCTAACTTGAAGGTGATCTTTGGGCAAGGCCTTCCATTGCCCTGAGTATTTCTGTGGAATGCAACTGGCACTACCTACATCTAGGGGGAGAGCTGTGAGGATCTGAACGTTCTTACTCAGTGTCAGCAGTGGGGTCTACCACACTCCTGTCCTTACAGGCTTCGTGATCAGCTTAGCACCTTGGATGGCTCGATAGCTACCTTTTTAACTAGCCAGCCACTTTTCATTATAATGATGAAGCAATAAACCCTTGATACCAAATTAATGCCACAATCCTCACCACTTGCCCCACACAGCCACTCAGAGGCCACCTGCCTGCCAGTGCTGACCTTAACCTGGGCACACGTCCCTCTTCACTCTTGGCTTAAGCTTGAACAGGTAGGTGAGATCTTTTACTGGGGTGGGGCAACATATATCAGAGAATATTTGTGCAACCCCCATTAGAAAGCATCCAAAGAGTAATTCAGAAATGTGGCTGATGCTTCCGGCAAATCACAGCAGAATGGTTGGAAATCATTATCTTTGGAAATGACACAGGAAAGGAGAGCAAGCAAGCGTGTACATGGCTCTCAGCAAAGGCACCTGCTTCCTTTGCGCTGCAGGTGTTGGAGGGAGTGGTTGTTCGGGTGGGCTCCCGAGAGGCAGCAGCAAGGGGCCCTTGCCCAGAAGTCTGCCCATCAGGCTAATAGCTCTTTTGAGCAATGTCTCTTTGCCAGAGGGGTTTTTGCTGTTATTGTTGTTTCGATTTTTAATAAAGTAAGGGCATTATGCCAAGGATAAGGTGTATTACCCACTGATAGTATCTGGCCAAGGATGAGAATCCAGTCCCCAGCTCCCTGTCCAGCACACTCTCAGGACCAGGAGGACTTTGCAAGGAACATCAGGCTGGAGGTATCCCCCAGTGCATGGGCAGAGTAGAATGGAGGGGAGGCCAGCCCTTGCCACAACCATCTGCTGATCCAGGGAGCAATACCGGGGCTGGGCTGGGTCCTCTGAGGGAAGGGCTTTCCTAGTCACCTGAGTCTCTTCCACATGCCCTTAGCTTCTCTGCATCCTGGGCCACTGGTCACTGTGAAGAGGGTGCTCGTGTTTGAGCTCACTGGCACTGTGTCACGATCCCTGGCATCAGCTGAAGGCATAGACTGGAACCCCGGGTGGAGGAGAGGACCCGACATACACAAGTCTTCCAAGACAGGACTTCTGTGGATCTTATAAAACACGCCATCAAATTTCAGCTCTTCCATGAGGCTCCTCCAACTATATGACCCACTCAGGACATTTCCCTCCTGGAATGGCCATACTGTCTCACAATTTTAAAGTTCCTCATGGTGTGCAAAACATCGACGATTAGTATTTTCATCTGATTGGGGCTAATAAATATTGTGCAGATTAAATAAGACAGTGGATACAAAATGGACAGCGCAGTGCCTGGTACACAAATCACACTCTACGAATAGTGGCTGCTGTCATGATTTACGAATCCCATGTCACAGATGAAGGAACTAAGGTGGTGAGAAGTTTAGGAAACAACCTAAGGTTGAAGAAAAAAAGCAAGGCCATGAAAGAGCTTAACTTCAAATATCAAATTCAGCTCTGCTGCCCAATCCACGACTCTCAATGCTGCACTACCCTGCCTCCCTGCCCAGGACTGTCTCTACCACTACTTGATTCTCTTCATCTTTCATGAGTGGGAGTTAAGTAAAATTAATACTGTTATTGAATGCCAATTTTCATATTTAATTTTATGGCCAAATGTGACAATAATAGTCAAGAGTTGGAACTAAAAAAAGGTGCTGTGAGTTTTGAAGAGTCTATAAAAAAGCGGTGGTTTTTAAAATACCATATCATATGATTCAGTCTCTGAACAGCTGATAACCTCACCAGGGAAGTCATAATGATGACATTTAAATACAAATCAAGGAGTCGGATTTAAAAGGACTATCCACATATAATTAAATTGAACTTTCATTGGGAGATAATTGTTAGTTATAAGACTGGTATTCTAAATTTATGTGGTGCATCATACGGGAATCTATCTGACTATGCGGAACACCAGCCTATGCTCTGTTTTACAATGAAGCATGGCGCCCAGTGACAGGGAAGCAGCTGCCTTTCAGAGTCATCTGTCCTGAATGAAAAGGGACTTTAAGCAGACAAGGAATGAACATTGACATCCGGCTCACGCCCAGAGAGAAGATCATTTTCTCCTTAAGCCTCATAGATCAATTATGGTAAAAAGAGAAACTCTTCCTCATTATTATTGTTAATTGAAGGGAAAAGATAAGCTGTATTCTAAAACTCAAAGCTCTACGTGCTCCAGCCAAAGCATCATCTGGGATTGCACCAAGACCAAAGCAAGGGCACCCACCACATCCTGAGCCCGCTGAGGGACCCTCGCATGCCCTGGTGCCAAATGGCATACTTCATCATCCCCATCTCCATTCTTACAGCAGCCCTGGGAGGGAGTATACTCACCTGCTGCAGAAAACAAGGTCACTTGCCCAAGGCCACAGAGATGGCAAATGGAAGACAGATTTCAAAACCATGCTTGCAAAAGCCTGGAGCCTGCAGCAAGCAACAGTCAGAAGGGTCCAGAGAGCCATTCCCATCACTTGAACTGGGGCAGACTCAACAGGGAGCTTGAAAATCATGCTGCTCACATGTTAACAAGCAGCACAGCCCTCTCACAGCCACTTGTGTCCCGCGCAGCCATGGGGATGGAGCACTCCATCAGGGTCAGCGCAGCGCATAAACAAGCTTTGGCCTGGGGCCAGGCAGCCTATGCTCCTGTTTTTCACTCCAAGCATGGGCTGGAAAATCACTCGGTGGGAGAAACCAAGGAGATTCAAGGATGAGAGATCCTGGGTCTCTTTCATCATTAAAGTCTATGATTTTGAGGCATTCAGTTTTTGGGAATCTTGAGTTCCTCGCTGTGAACTAGAGGTTGTTGGGGCCCATCTGTTTCTTCAGCTGGGTTCTGGGAATTGCGAGAAGGTCAAGGGTTGGGACTGTTGTGGCCATCGGGTAGCAGCAGCCTATTGCTGAGGGGACAGCTTCTTAAAAGTGATATGTGGTATGAACACCCTGGTTCCCAAATCTGTCTTAGTCCAGCTGGTCCCACAGGAGTGAGACCGCGGAAGAAAGCCCCTGAATAAGCATGATCTCATCTTATTCTTACAGAGGTCCTGTATCACTACCCTCATTTTACAGAGGGATGAACTGAGCCCATAAGAGTGAAAACAAGAAACAATCACTGGAGTGCTTGTAATAAGATAGCCAGACTCTAAGCCAGTTCTCCTCCCATCCACAGAGTGCCCGAGCTCAGGGGACCCCTCAGCTTAGAATGAGCCCTTGCCAGGCCAGCCCTTCCTGGATCTCCCTTCACGGAGCTAACCCCACTCCCAGATGCAACCTTCCCCAGGAAGCCTCCCTCCTACCCACCCCTGCTTTCCAAGCCTGTGGGGCATCCTGCCCCTCACCCCCCCACTGCCCCTCACTCCCACTCCATAATTATTGTGTCTGGGCTGGTCTCCTCCCTGAGGCCAGGCACCAGGTCTCAATGGCTTTTTGTATCTCTGCAGCACAGTGTTTGCAACATACAACTGCTAGGTAAGACAAAGTATGTTAATGAGTGATGCTGGCACATGGAGCCTCAGGACTATTCCCTTAAATGCTGATAATCGCTCACATAAAATGTGTAAGTATTTATTTGATATTAAAGGAAAAATATGAAGTGACACTTTTGATGGCCAGAGACTGAGATGTTCTGGAGAAGCCAGCTCTGCAGCATCAGAGCGCTGGGAGCATCTCCCTCTATCCCAGCCAGCATGGCACGGAAAGCTCAACCCCTTATCTTGCATTTCTATACATGAACATTTATTTGGGGGCCTTTAAATACTTTCTTTCCTCAGCACAGAAAATAGTGCTTAATAAAATGAGATTCATTGTTAATGCCACTGGCTGCCAACTGCCCTTCCTCTCCAAACTGCAGAAGGCAAGCAAGGCTAGGTTCCTGCATTACGGGTCATTTCTAATTGATTTCCCTCTGCACAGGCTTCCTGAGGAAACAGCTTTTCCATCTTAACAGGGCTGCCTGGTCTGCTGGATCCAAACAGCTGATAGTCCAGCAAAAGCAGGGCCCTGTGCCCTGTCCCCCACGGCCTCTGCAGTGCAGCAAGGAGGGGCAGGGTTCCAAGTCAGCAGACAGGAGTTCAAGCCCTGCTGCTCCTGACTTCCCATAGTGTGCCATCTGGGACAGGTCTCCCAGCTGTGGAGCCGCATCTGGGATGGAGAGCTGTGTAGAGGAAGGGGCAACGGGCCTTGGAGCAACACAGACTGGACTCCAACCCACTCTTTGTCACCTTTGAGCTTTGTGGCCAGAGGCGAGCTACCTGAGTGTATCTAGGCCTGTTTTTGATCCACAAAACAGACATCCTACATTGCAGGGTTAGTCAGGATTTGGGAGAATTAATCTGAATCATTTGGCACATAATTGGTGCTCGAAAAATTATGGCTGTTACTTTTTGGGGTAATGAAAATGTTTTAAAATGGATTGTGGTAATGGTTACCCAACTCTGCAAATATGCTAAAAACCACTCAGTTGTACACTTTAAATGGATAAATTGCCTGGTATGTAAATCAAATCTCAATAAAGCTGTTTTAAAAAATTATGGCTATTAAAGAAAGTTATCATAATGTAGATCAAAGAGGATAGCATTAATGAAGACACTTTGTGAAATATAAAATGCCAGATAAATATTAGCCATTTTGTGTATTGTTTTCACTCATTGTCTTGTATTCATAAATGACATTTCACTTAAGCTGACATCAAGGTTCTCATGTCTCCCACTACATCCTCGCCTTAGTTGTGTCAAAGCGATTTCTTCAACATGTTTCTCCCATGCTACCAGAGCACAGAGTAGAGCAGGCCCTGGAAACCCCATGCTGAAGCAGGCAGTGGCTCAGGAGCATCTCATGTCCCCTCGCTTGGACCTTCACAACCCCTCACAGATTCCAGGAACAGCAAGAGCCTCCTGCCAAGCCCTGGAAGTCATTGCAACATTTCTCCAGATTTTCTCTGTCTCTAAAAGGTGGGTTTTTGGTTTTTTTCCAGTGTTTCTCACTCAATATTCCAGGGATGTTTGTACTAAGATGAAAATACCCATCAGGTTCTCTACTGGTTTTCTGCTATTCCTGTAAAGCCTGAAAGACCTGCTCTCTACCTAGATCTAATTCTAAGCTGCTGTGCTTTGGGCAAGTCACCCCATCTCTGAGCTTCCACCCTGGTTTAAAAGGGTGGAAGACCTCCTACAGAGTCACTGCAAGGTACAGGTAAGTTAACCTAAGAGAGACCCAGGACAGGGCACCCAGCTTGCAGTCAGGGTTATTTCTTTCCTGCTTTCTGAATATAATGGAAAGTCAGCTATTTTGAAGTTTCTCTGCCTTATAAGACTGAGAGAACTGGGAGTTCTTCCTTGCTTCTTCCAAAGGTTCACGCTTAGCTCACAGTAGCCTAGAAAACTCTGCTGCCACAGCAACTGCCTAGGCGAAGGAGCTCACACTAGGACCAGCAGCACCTGTCAAGGAAGGTATGTTATTGTTCCAAATTTCCTTAAATGTAAAGCTGGTACATAACAAAATCTCAGGCTTATTTCAGCTCCTTTTGAGTTTTTGTAAAGTAAGTGGCCAAATTGGGAGGGGTGGGTATTAAGGAGTGGCATGTGGCAGTCAGAGTCTGCTTCTGCTTCCCTCATCTCCCCAGCAGACGGATCTGCTGTAGTGGGTCTCTGATGGCGTGGGCGCCACAGCCAGGAGCCTGACCTGCCTGGTGGGTGGGACCCCGGCACATTCAAGTATCTTATCACATTCAAGTAATTTGGATCTTGCACAACAGCTGGAGGACACTAACTGCTCCCATGAGACACAGGCTGGTGTGACCACCTGACTACAGTCTCCTGAGGCTCTGCAAAGTCTCACCATACTGTGCAACTCCACTAGCTCACCTGTGAGGGCAGGCAGGCAGTCACACCATGGTTTAAACAGGGATGCTGCCCAGGACCAGGTCTAGGGGCAGGAACCTGGGACAAACCACAATGGGGTTAGCTCAGTAGTATCGGAGAGTAGCTGCCATGTTGCAGGCCCTACGCTCGGCGCACAGGGACATTGAATGAATCAGAAACAGGCCCCATCCCTCCAGCAACTTCAGAATCCCATGGGCGAGATAGACCATAGAGAACCAGACCATTAGGTTTGTGGTAAGTTGTGACAAGTGCTATGATATAGGACCTTCAGGATGTTATAGGAGTATAGAAAGCAACAACCAATTTTGCCTGGGAAACTGCAGAGAGTTGGAGAGAGTGTTGTCCAGGCTCAGACATGCAGGCTAGCGGAGCCAGCTGTTGGAGAGGTGCAAGTGGAGGAACATCCTAGGTCCAGAAAATACTACCTGCAAAGAGCCAGGTATGTCAGTGAATGTAGGCTTGCTCAAGCCCAGAGGATCAGTCTGGACAGATGGCAGGGACTGGAGAGGGACTAAGGTAGAGAGGTAAGCAGGGCCAGGTAACACAGGGCTCACAGGCCTTGCCAAGGACTTTGCACATCTGCCTCTCACTGCTGCCCCACAGATGGCTAAATAGATGAGCAGGTGGCCCACACTGAAAGGAGTATCAAAGGCTAGTTCTCAGAAGAGAGGAAATCCAAAAAGGTAGCACAAAAAAAGAGAAAGACAATAAGCTATAGAGGGAGACAATATTTGCTGACTGCAGTGATCACATATATTAACTCCTTTATTTTTATTCCTCTTCAAGTTTAATCCTTGAAATGAGGTTTTTATCTTCACAAAGCAGATGAGGCGAATGAAGCTCAGGCAATGAACTGACTGCCAAGGGCCAGGTTTCTGTGGATACTTGTGGCACGTCCTTCTGCGGAGCCTCCTAGAAGGTGTGGCTGGCAGCTGGAAAGGGGCGGCCAGAGGCCTGCTATGCACACAGGGGTGTCCAAAGGAGAGACAGGTGAGGCACAGCCTCCTTCTCAGTTCCAGGTGAGATACTGCCCAGAAGCCCAAACCCAGGACCTCAGGCCAAGCTTCCAAAATAAGAATGTACCTTCCCACATGCCTCACATTGAGGCAGGGAGGGGAAGAGAGTGGTCCAAATTCACTCAGCTAACACCAGGCAGAGCCAGAACACAAATCAATCTTCTAACTCTAAGCCCAGAGAGCTGAAGATAAAGAGAAAAGAAAAATTTGGAACATCTCTGGCAATTTTTTTCCGAGTATGTCACTAAAGAAAGCAAGCAAGACAATTCCATGGAAGTGTTTTTGACATCTGGATTTCAGAAAGACCATGGCAGCTTCCTTCATCAAACTAATCAGAAGCCAAAGAACCAACAGAGTCAAATCCTAAAATAGCTATTGTTAGAACAGCTACAGATGGATAAGACTGGTAAACCAACTAAAAGGCAGAATAAGGATCCTGTACCCTACCGATTGCAAAGGTAAATGAAAATATCCTGAAGGACCATTGTGCCAGTTATCTGGCCTCCATGGAAATAAAAATCCCCTTGTATAAAAATGTTCTCCTTAAGTGGAGCTGATCCTATAAATGACTGCCATGCTGCCTCAGTCTTTTTTGACGGAAATCTTTCCATGTTAGGATGCAAATTTCCCTACCTTCCAGGATGTGGGCTGTGCCATGAGGGTTCTCTGCATGCCTGGTGTGCGGGCACAGCGTGGGTGCATCAGACACAGATGCTGCTCCTGGGCCCGTGGGCGGCCCCAGGGAGGGCTTGCCATCACCACGTCCTCTCTGCAGGCCAGGCTCCCTGCTAGGTGCTCTCACTTAATTCTCACGACCACCCCGCATGGTAAACATTAGCACCATCAGAGCCCACATCCCAGTGAAGAAGAAACAGAGGCTCAGCAGTCCCCCACTTTGTATGAGCCACAGAAGCAGTGTGCGGTGGGATCACGCGTGCACTGATGAGGCAGACGTGGCCCTGCATCCAGTGGAGTGAAGCTTCCTTGTGACACAGGGTCATGAGAGGCCTGGCAAATGTCCACTCAGTGTCAAGCATGGAGCCCAAATGTGCACGAGTCGTGTCTGCTGGACTCTGCTCATACCACAAGACCTGGTTTCTCATGTTAGCTCTGCCACACTGGTGGTGACCTGGGAAAGTGTCCTGATCACTGCAAGCCTTGGACTGTCATCAAAAAGCGAGCACAATACCTACCTAGACAGAGATGATATGTGCTTTAGTTGAGACAGCATATTCTTCATAAGGAAAATCTTTTCTAAATTGTAGTTCTTTTACTGCTATTATTATTATTATGGTTATAATTTCCCACTGGCCTCTCAAACTTGACATATCCAAAACCAGACATACCCTGACCAAGCCTCTTTCTCTTGGGAAACTCATCATTTCCCTGTGCTGCCCAGCCCTCACAGGGCCAACGCTCACCTTGGATTCCTCCTTCTCCTTTGCCCCACCTGACCCCTGCCACATCTCACATCCGTGGTCCCCACTCCCCCACCTCCCTGTCTACTCCCCAAGCCTGGTGCAGGCCTCGGGCTTCCTCCTCTGTGGCTGATACGACATCAACGTCACTGTAACTGCCAGCTCCTGCCTCTCCGCTCTCCAACCCTCTTTGCCTTGCAGTCCTCAGCTTTTCTTCAGCAGGTATTGGGCCACATATGAACATGGACTGGTCTGGTTCTAAAGGACTACTGCTTGCCGATCACATGAGCCAAAAATCCTACTCCTAGGTATTCACCAAGACAAATGAAAACATACATCTATTCAAAGGCTTGTATGTGAATGGTCATAGCAGCATTTTTTTTCTTTTTGAGAGAGGGCCTCACTCTGTCACCCATGCTGCAGTGCAGTGGCATCATCATAGCTCACTGCAGCCTCAAACTCCACAGCTCAAGTGATCCTCCTGCCTCAGCCTCCCAAGTAGCTGGGACTGTAAGTGCATACTACCATGCCTGGCTCATTTTTCTATTTTTTGTAGAGATGGGATCTCACTCTGGTGCTCAGCCTGGTCCTGAACTCCTGTTCTCAAGCCTCCCAAATTGCACAGCAGCTTTAATTATAACAGCCAAAAAAGTAGAAACTACCCAAATATCCATCAACAGATGAATGGATATACAAATAATGGTATATTTTTAGAATGAAATACTAGTCAACTATAAAAAGGAAGGAACTATTGTTACATGCCAAAAATGTGGATGAATCTCAAAATCGTGCTGAGTAAGTGGTGTCAGACTAACGTAAGTACATACTGTATCATCCCATTTATATAAAACTCTAGAACATATAAACTAACCTATAGTAGCAGAAAGCAGGACAGTGCTTGACAGGCATAGATTACAAAAGGGCCACAAAGAACTTTTGGGGGGTGACAGAAACATTTGTGATAATGAATGCTGAAAATCTCCTGGGTATATGCATATGTCAAAGCTGATCAAATTTTGCACTCTAAATATGTATAGTTTATTATACTGCAATCATCCTTTTATAAAAGTGTACCAGAAGATATATCCAGTGTAAATGTCTCATACAAGAACTATCTGGCTCTCAACTACTAGAGTCAGAAAAACCTGGGTTTGAATTCTAGATCCAGCAGGAGACTGAAGTTCCTTGACCTCAATTTCTTTGTGTGTAAAATGGAAAAACCCATTGTATCCACCTACCTCAGGGCTGCTGTCAGTGTCTAGAGCATGCACAGCTGCTGCTTCTCAGCCTCTCTGGTTTTGCCACTCTGTGCTTCTGCATCTGCTACAGCGTCCTGCCCTCTCGCCACTGTACAAAGGGGACTCCGGTTCAAGTTTCTTCCTCTGAACTCCAGAGCACTGTATACAGTCTGTTATGGTGCTTACGGGGTTTTGTCTTACCCTTTTGTTGGTACATTTTATGTCTCTAGAAAACTGTAGGCACCTCAGGAGGAAGAATGAGTCACACTCTGTTGAATCCCCCACAATTCCTAGTGCAAGGACAAGTAAACAACAAGTCCTTAAACAACAAGTCCTTAAATACTGCTAATGAAGAGATGAGTGCTTGGAGGGCGGTGAGGAGAGTCCCCGAATGTGTTCTACACACCAACAACAATTCTATTTTGCGGTAAATTTGTGACTGGCAAGTACTTAATGAAACTGGGAATTATCATTAGTTCTATTTGTTTAAAATAAAAAAGGGATTCTCTTTAAAATGCATTAAGTAATAAAGAATCCTCTAAACTTTAGATATTACTTACTTTTTTGTTGCTTTCCCTGACAGTCACACAGATAGGGATCATGTTCGTCACATTTTAAACAATGGTATCTCTAAAGTTTTGCACAGCGCAGAGTAGATGATCAATAAATGAATATACTTAAAGCTTAGAGTCACCATAATAAAATGTAAAGTCTGATATATTTTAGGTAATACAAGGTGCCTTTAAATAACGTTAGGACAAAGCCATTCTCAAATACAGTGCTGGCTCAGATCTGGTGGGGAGGGGAGGGGGCTCAGTCTTTCCTGCGGCTCAGGTAACCGTGTTGCCCTTGGCTTTGCTTTTCGCCTCTTACAGAGTCATCGCACTGCCTGCCTCCCTTCTGATTTTCAGGGCTCCCCAGTGCCTCTGCATGTGTCCCACAATCTCGAGGACCATGATGCCAGGCACCTGACAGCATGTATGTGAGGAGTAAATCCCGAGGCTCCCCTGGCCTGTGATCGTGGCTGAGTGAGGCTACGCAGGGTGGCCAAGGGTGCCCACGGAAGGCCGCAGTGGAGCAGAGGGAGCTGAGGACAGGCCTCTGGGACCCACCCTCATGACCTATCTGTCCTCATCTCCAGCCTAGCCCTCTTTGCTTTAACCCCTTCAGTCACCACCAGGGGCCAAAATACAGCTGCTAATCTGTAAAATGGGGGTGACCACCACCTTACAGGCTGGGGCTTCTCCAGTCCTGGAAGCAGTGCTGACACACAGAAGGCCATCAATATAAATATCTGGTGCTATGAGTGGATTCTGCTGTCTCTCCAAACTCCTCTGTTACGCACAGGTAACTTAAAGAAAATACATCATGTAGAGCAGATGAAAGATGTTGAACGAGCATAACTTCACTTCTCTTATTTCTGGGATTTCCTGTATGTCTTAGATGTCACAGATGAGGGGATGATACTTAGGCAGTGTTGCGCCCCTTGAGCCTGGTATATGCTATCCTAACACGTATCTACCCCTGCATTCTGACTGCGGTGATGGGGCAGGCGTGTTAAGTGGGGCCACAGGGCTGTAGCCAGCCTGTGGTTGACATACAACGTAGGCAATACAGAAATAATGTGTGCAACAGGGAAATAGCGTAAAGGCTTACAAAATGAGTCTGTTTCTGGCAAACTTCAACTACAGGGTAGGTAGGATAGATAGCTCAGGATTACATGGGAAGACAAGGGAGTTAATGACTAGAACAAAGCCTTGGAAATGAACTTCCGTTTTGCATTCCAAATAGCAAATGCTAGGCAGGTCTTTAAGGAAACAGATTGATGTTATTCATACCTCTCTATTTTCAAGCCTAGACAGAAAAAGGACAAATGACAGATTAATATTCAAAAGCAATCTCAACTCTTCCAGACCCTGCAAATACAATCAGGGGCATCCCCATGTTTGACCCCATGGAGAAGCGAACTTAACATGTAAAGGGATTTCATTTTTAGCCAATGCTAGTGACTGGCCTTGCAGAGGTAGAGATCCCTTGGAGACCCAGCTTAACTCCACCACTGTCTTACATGTAAGACGCTCCAGAGGAGAGGCTCAGACTCAGAGAGGAAGAGGGAGCGAACAGGACCACCCAAAGGTTATCATGAAACCACAGCAACAGCGACATTTTTAAGTGCTCAAGGCACACCAGACACATACATTAACTTGCCGACTGTTCACACTGGCGAGGCCCTGGCTCTCATCCTCCCACCTTCCAGGCTGCCCCAGAGGAGTGAGGCAAGGAGCTTCTGGATGATTCCAAGCCCATCTCTACAACGACAAGCTGTGAGATCACTGGGAACCAATTCAACCTTGTGAGGCTTGGCTTTCTGAAAATTGAAAATATTAATAATAGATAACTTCCAGTTAATGAATGCCAGCTGCCTTGACCATATTTTACCTGTAATCCTTACAACCACCTTAGGAGCTAGACATTAATATCTCCATTTCACAGAGGAGGAAAATGAGGACTGGGGAGGTTAATGACATGGCAAATATATATATAATGACAACTTTCAACAAGCTTTTGCTGGTGGAATCGCATGCAATTTGAGCCCAGAGAGAAGGATGAACATTTTTTTCCACAGGGCCTGGCACATACCTTCAGACAGCTGCCCCCTGGAACCCTGTCTGCAGCATTAGGAATTTTCCAGCTGAAAGAAACCCAAAGACTCCCTAATCCAATCCTCTCTCTGCACAAATTAAATAAACCTGAGCCCCAAGGTTTCACAAAGCTTTGGGCCTGAGCCTCTGGGCCCTGCCATCTAGAAAGAGCTCCTCCTCTGCGCACTGCATGGGAGTGTAAACTTGACACGGTCCAGTCTGCAAAACCAAATCTGTGCAGTCTTGGTATAGGCAGGCAATGGATTGAGCACAGATCTCTACAATTTGTCAACCCCTCTTGATGAGACTGAGGCTCTCACCATCGTATCTTATCATAGCATCATCAAGGATCACCAGTGGTATGCGGTAGAGGAGGAAGGGAAACATGTATGCAGCGAAGAGAAATTAGACCCATTTCACCCGGAAAATATGACTCTGATTTATTTGCTCTACAGCAGCTGACGATAGCCTGCCAGAGAAATTCTGTGTTGAAAATAAAGAATAAAAATCACCCAGAGTTGTTTTGCTATACATCCAAATTAGAAAATATTACTCTCTGGATGATTTATGCTTCAATTTTCTCCCTTATTCACAGAGAATTTGTCAAGCATTATAGGAGCACCTCAGAGTAGTAACACAATTCAAAGTGAAAGAAAAAGCCAAAGAAATCCAAATGCACAGCTAAGGTCTGGGTGCTACCCCAAGGTCAGTGGTCTGGTAAGTGGGAGCACTGACCTCACAGACAACAACACGGAGAAGCCAGTTGGGCAGGGCCCTGAGGCAGCCCTCAGAGCCACCTCACCACGAACAGAGGGACTTTCACCCTTTCAGGCCTTGCTCAGAGCAGCCACCAGGGGAAGGGTCCATCCCAATCCCTGGATGTCAGGCTTGGCCACATGGCTTTGGCTACTGGCCCTGAGCAGAGTGACATACGCCACGTTGGATCAGAGGTACATCGGAACCTTGCATGGTCTGGCCATTTCTCTTTCCCCTGACATCACAATGTAAGGATGGCTGACCTGACTTCTCAGATAGAAAAAGATCCTCGAGCCTCCGCCAACCTCTCGATGTGTAATATGAGACAACATCAACCTTTGCTTTAATTCATCAACATCTAGGAATAGTCTGCTAGTTTTCTCCAGTAAACTGGAGAAAAATCACACAGCTCTTCCTCCGCTATGCCCTGGCACCTCTGCTACAGTACACGAATGCTCTCTCTTCAAAGCCTTGTACAAAGACCACAACTTCCAGAAGCATTTCCTCATTCCCAGCCAGGAGCAATCTTTCTCTTCTCAAGACCCCTAACCCCTTATCTGTCTACTTGTGGACTTCATTGGTTTTTTGTTCTGTTTTTCTGCATTATGATTCTTTAGGACCAAGCTTTATTTCTCCTGCTGCCTTGAGGACATGCCCCAGGGAGCAGTGCTCTGAATCTTACCTGGATCTTGTGCCTACTTGTTCTATGTAAACAGGAAACTCCGCAACCAAGATCTCTTCCAACATTTCAGGAATATGGCCTAATTAGCACATGAATATGTGTTGAATTATGAATGAAGAAATGAATAAGGAAATTACATTATCAGTGATATCTGTAAAACCCAAACTGCCCAGTAAGATATTATCTCTCCTTCAGGAAATAACTCCAACCTGTCATTAATGCATTCAGCATGTCACTTGAACAGAGTAGAGCAGCCACTTCCAGATCTCAGATTTGGGTTCAGAGTAAGACTCTGCTGCCAACAGAGGTCATGTGAGCCCAGGGCCAGATTCTTGAGCCCACACACAATGTCTCCCTTCACCCCTGGCCACAGTAGGACACTTCTCCATGGTTTCGCCCAGACTCTACACACCTCTTTGAGGCCACATTTGACTGTGTCTCAAAACTTGGACTCTGCTCCTTTGCTCACTCATCATCTTCTTCATTCTCACCCTTAGCTGGTCCCTATCCTGGCATCTGTTCTTCCCACACTAAGTTTTGAGAATTGGTTCTTACAAATTTGAGATTAGTCCAAGTCCCTGATCAGTTTTGAAGTAATATGGACTCCAAAGCCACCTCACATAGCTGTGTGAGCTCACGCAAATTACATAGCCTATCTGAAGTCAGCAATCATTAGTTAATCAATCAGTGTCATGCAAGATTAAGGTAAAGATGAGAAATAATATCTAGAAGGCATCTGCTATGGCATGTGGTTACTAATATGTACCATCTATTATTTTATAAATCTATCTGATTGTAAGAGCACCCTGTCCATATTTCTCCAATCTTAGCTGATAATAAA
Source organism: Avahi laniger (assembly GCA_963575035.1). Taxonomy (NCBI): domain Eukaryota; kingdom Metazoa; phylum Chordata; class Mammalia; order Primates; family Indriidae; genus Avahi; species Avahi laniger. The sequence goes on from CAUYSK010091453.1 coordinate 49,259, forward strand.
TTACAGAAACCTACATGAGAAGATATACTTGGTAGAATCATTTTTGGAAACAAATTAAAAAAAAAAAACTGATCAAGCCACCTCATTACTTTTGCTCATTCAACAAAATGCTTTGTGTGCTGACACTGTAAGAGTTGCTGCTTTGGCTGGATCCCTGATTTCAAGTGCAGTCTGAGAGAGAGAGAGAGAAAGAGAGAGAGAGAGAGAGAGAGAGAGAGCACTCTCACTGTGTGCTTAGTGCAGTGCCCAGTGCAAATCCACCACCAGTGCGCAGGGGCCTCCCTCCACCGCAGCTCTCACCTGTGGACATGCGCACAAAGAGGACACTATTTAGTTTCCTCCCAGAACTCAAAACTGGGAAGCAGGGATATGATAAGGCATTTTTGTACTAAGCGTCCCTCAGGTCTGTATCCCACATCAAAATATGCTTCTTCAAACTTGGAAATTTTTTTACATTAGTTTCAAGTTCAGCTAATTTGCCAGAACTCTAGTAAGCCACGTGGTGATGAACACAAATAAAAACATTCATTTTGCTATTGTGACCTACCATGACTTACTGTGTCATAACTTAACACACCTTCAGATTAATCACCTCATTTCATCAGCATAAGAACACTCCTCCTTCACTAATAGGGCAACTGAAACACACAGATGACATACTAGGTGTCCGAAGCAATGGAGCTGGAAATGCAGCACCAAGACTTGCAGGGGACCTTCCTCGCTCCAGGTCCCACAGTGGGGAGGCTCGCACCACGTGGGGACCGGGCCTGAGTGCTGGCCTAGAGCGGCGTTGCAGGCTCATGCTCACCTCCATCCCACCTGCTCCATGCTTTTCGGCCTCTTAAGGCTCCCATGCTTCTCACCAGAGGATTCCTGGAACCCCTGACTGCTGTCCTCTTGAGACAGGACCCATCAGAGCCCAGGAGACCACAGGCTGACAAATGGCCCAGCACACACCATCACAGCTCTGTCAGTCCTGCCAAAGGAGCATTTAGAGATGGAAAAAATCCCAAGCACTTTCCAAAGTGATTTCTGAGTGAGGAAGTGCATTTATTCATTTACAACGTGCATCCTAAGTGCAGCCCTGTGAGCAGCACTAGACCACACGCTAGAAACAAAGACAAATGAAACGCAGCCCCTGCAATCAGGAGCTAATGGCTAGTAGGCAGATAGACACCTATCTGCAGGGTGTGCCCGATGCTGCAACAGCACTGGGGACAAGAACCAGTGGGGTGCGTGGAGATCACTCAGCTCCGCACCTCCCCACGATGGAGGGGCCCAAGGCTGAGAGCCGAGAGGGGAGCATGCGGCAAGCTCGGGGCTGAGCGAGCCCTTCAGCTTCATGCTAAAGTGAGCAGGGGTCGGGGCTTCAGGCTGGAAGGTGGGCAAGGTCAGACCATGACATGCCTCATCCCCAGGAGGGGACTGCTTAAGTCAACTGTGTTTATAGGATATTGTGAAATCATGAAAAACTATGTTCTTGAAGAGTAGATATAGAAACTCTAGTTATATTGTGGGGAAAAGGCCAGCTACAAAAAAGTGAACATAAAGTGATACCAATTTTGCATAAATGAAGTAAACTAGACACAGATCAATAGGGATGTGGGTCTAGAGAGTGAGGCATCATTTTTGGGCAGTGAGATTAAATGTAATTCTTAAATTATTTTCTTCACACTTTCCCTTATTTTCCAAAATGAATGTATTAATATGTTATTTTTGTAGGGGTTGACTGATGTTATCTCAAAGAAGAACAGAAATCCCTTTCCTGGGAAGCCGAGGGCAGTGGCAGGTAGCTTCAGGCTGGAGCAGAGGTGGTGGCCCGGGCGGCAGGGGTAGGAGCAGGGGTGCCAGAGAGAGGGAGGACCAGAGCGAGCAAAGACACAAGCATCATCCACCAGAGATGGCAAGGAGCGAGGTGGAAGAGGATTAAGGTGAGGGGCTTCTGGAAGCGCTCCTGACAGATGGCAGGATCACGAATGAAAGCACTCGGAAGGCACAGGGTGAAGTGGAAATGCGAACATAAATGTCACGTATTATTACCGCGCTGCTATGGTTTCTAATCGCGTTAAGCATGGGTGACGGAGCTTTCTCTGACCAGCGCTTGACAAAACCATCACTGTTTAGCTGCCAAAGCACCCCCATACTTGCCTCAATGCTGGATGTGGCTCAGAACACAGGTGAAAAAAATGTTACCAAGGCGTGCAGAGAGAGACACACGTCCTAAGCTGTTCTGCATCTTTGGGGATTTGAGAACAGAGAAGTCAGCCTTGTGGGAGATCAATTCAACTAGAAAAATCTTTCAGGAGCCTGGCTTAATATTGAAAATGCCACACCCTTGAAATATGAATAGGAAAAGGTCCTTAACAATATAGAGTTGACAATAGGGGCAAGAAATAAGTTCCTGATTTGAAACTGTAAAGCAGTGGCCTCTCTCCACCCCATGCTGACTGGCCAGTCTTCATCTGGGGAGCTGAACAAAGGGCCCCTCTCCCTACATGTCAATCCAGTGGTCCCTATGCCGAAATCAGATGAGAAAATCAAACAGGAGTTGGTCATTTAAAATAGTCTATTTTTATGTGAAAACTTTTAAATGCGCAATTGCTTGAGACATGCAGCTATCCCAGATTAATTTTTGAAGGCCAAAGGAGAAACAAGATGACTGAATAAATTGTCACATCCTCTGATTCATCTCTCCTCCCTTCCTCCCTGTCCCTCAGCCAAGGGTTATGGATTGCCCACTGTTCTCTAGACACGCTGCTAGGTACTGGGCTACAGAGGCAATTCAAACATGGTTTTACACTCAAAGAACCAGCAGATGTCTCAGGGGAGAGACAGACAGGCAGATAAATAAGAAGATGACTCCACCATACTTTGGTAAGGGCTACATTTGGAGGACGTGTCATGGGAGCCAGAGAATGGGTGAAAGCCCAGACGGAGGCCATGGACAGTCTCAGAAGAGGTAATGCCTCAGCCAGGCGCCGGGGCCTGAGAAGGTGGGAAAGCACAGGAGCCAAGGCCCATGTGGTAAGCAGCAACGCACAGGAAGAAGCGTGGAGGGCAGGTGCTGGAACCTGCAAAAGAGGCAGGAAGGAGGGCCTGAGGAGGGGGGCAAGCCAACAGAGGGTGGCATCCCATGAGTCAGACTAGAAGGAAGGGGCCCAGCATGTTCAATGGGGCTGGAAGATCAGAGCATGCCCAGCCGACACCCTTACCCACCCGTCCAGATCCCATTCCCAGGGTGGGACCGGCTCTTGGCCTGCCCAGCTCCATGAAGGCTTCTCACAAGCTCCAGGCCTGTGGGCATGGGGGGACGTGAGCACCCCTTTCTCAGGGGCTGATGTGCCTTCCTGTAGCCCTACATCCCAGGTCACCCCAACTCTGGGGCCTCTGTGCTCCCCTGTGGTCCTTCTGAGGAAGTGCTCACACATTCTGATGATCTAGAACAACCTGATCCTATTTAATAATGGTTTATTCTGTATTGTCCAAAATATTTTAAAACCTTAAATCCTAGGATTGGAAAGAAATCTCTCAGTTCAGGGTGGCAACAAAAATGCCTCCAGGGCCCAGGAGAGAGATAACTAGCAGAGAGTCAGGTGCAAGGGCCTCACTGCCAATGCTGCAGCTGACATGGCATGCATGTGTGCGTGTGTGTGTGTGTGTGTGTGTGTGTGTGTGCATGTGTGGGTGGATGTGTGTTGTGGGGGGGCCTACTGGGGGCTGAGCAGCTAAGATGGGCAGTGGCGCATGGCCCCCAGATGGCTAAGCCGCAGCATGTGGCTCTGTGCTGCCCAAGCTCCTGATCTTTCCAGAGAACCAGAAACTTGATTGAATCTGAAATTTCTGTATTTTTTAAATGACAGCTCAATTTGCCGTTTTTGGTTTGTTTTTTTTTTCACCCTAGGCAGGCTGAACATATCTGTAAGCTGGAGTGGGCCTGCTGGCCTGTACTTATGATTCTCTGATGGGTCACCTGGTTGACATACACCCTCCTCAGGGCCCCTCACCCCCAAAACACCTCCTTAGAAGATCTGCCATGGCCCCCACCACCAGGCACAAAGAGCTCCCTTAAGCTACTGACTGGAAGCCTCTGTCATTTCTGAACAGCTTTGTTAGTCAAGTTTTTCTTAATACGTCTTTCTCTGCCATCTCTCCATATATACTGACACAAATTACTGGACAGAAAAATAAGGAAGAAACCCAATTCTGAAGCTTGTTTTAGTTGGGGAGTTTTGGCTATGGTCTATTCCAACGAATGTTATCACCTTCATCATCTTCATTTTAAATTTCATACTGTGAAAACCTTGTAGTGCCAGATGGAAGGAAATGAAACATCATAATGAAATGGGGGGAAAAATTTAAAAGTGATTGAATCAGACACACAGCTACAACATACAGTTCCCTCCCTGAAGAAGCAGGACATAGTGTGGGGAGCCCTGGACTCAGCAGAATCACAGGCCTGCCCTCACCAGAGGGGCCAGTGCTCAGCCCAGCAGAGGCGCTCGGGAAGAGGAACACAGACGGTTGGGCTGGTGGGGACACGGGGCAGGGACCACACTCCAGCCAGGCCAGTGGCAGCTCCACTGCCACCCACAGAACATCCTCTGAGAAGCTGCAACCACACCAGTCAGAGGGACCAACAGGCACCTTGACAAATGTCCCTATTCCCCCTCCCAACCTCACAGCTATACAGATCTTTGGGAATGAGGATCCAATGGCATCGCCTCCAACTGCCCTCATATCACAGAGGTGGCAAGAGGAGAGCACACTCCCTTCCATGTTGTGGGAGACTGTGTTCTGGCAGAGGGGCCTGGCCAGGGTGATTCTGAAGACCAGTGTGCGGGAAGAACAAAGACACACGAGGCTGTATCAAGAACACGAGCTCTAGAATCAGACAGATCTGGGATTGAACCCAACTCCTCATTAAGTCATTTAACTTCACGAGCCTCAGTTTCCTTATCTATACATTAGGAATTAGGAAACTGGACTCGTTGGTTTGTAAACATGAAGCTGGGCTGATGAACGTGAAAGCGCTTAGTGGGCGGTGACGGTAACAGGGTGGATGGTTGTCACAGTGTGCAGCAACGTGCCAGCCTTCTCTCGTTCTTAGCAAGGGCCACGCTATTGCAGTTTGCCTGGCTCTGGGGTTCTCCCCCATTATGCCACACTACCTTCCCAGGCACAGTTAAGGAATGGACAAACAATAATCACCATTTATTGCATTGCTGGACATTGACCAAAAAGAGCCCTATTTGGATCAGGAATTTGGTCATTTTACTTTAGAAAATAATGAGAATCTTAAAAGCTGCTAAGAGAAGCAACATGCTAGAAATAGAACTCCTCAAGATATTTCAGAAAAACAATTGTTCCCAGAACTTCTCATTGGTATTTAATAGGTATTAATATAACAGGATTTCTATAGTCAGATAAATATGGGAAACATGAAGTTTTAAAAGGTAGAAAAGTTCCAGTATGTCTGTGAAAGCTCCAACTGCTCCTGCAAATAATAATTATAAATTATGGACAAAATCTGCTTAAATAAACAATCTGAAGTCACTGAAGAAAAACAGGCATATTAGAGAAAATAGGCATTTGGAGGAGGAAAAAACGGAATAAATTACGCTTTCTTTATGACTTGGCCTGAGAATAGGCCAAGTCAGCACCACATGGAAACTAAAACTCTGGAAGAGAACCTGCTATTTTTCTTGGCCAAAAAGTCAGAAGATAGGGTATGGAGCAAGTAAAGCAAGGGAAAGCAAGGGGAATGCAAGAAATGAGAGGGCCAAAATGTAGAAGTCCAAAATGTTGTATATACACAACCCAAATATTTCACTTACTCCTGAACCATGTATGAATGGAGCAGAGTCAGTGAAGTCCAGTTAAGTATTAAAGATAAAAAAAACAACATTTAAGATGTCTGAGAGGTAGAGTTTTTAGTTAGAGTCTAATAAAGATGAATGCCTTCTAAATAATAATTTTTAAAAAATCAATTCTCTTCAAAGGAATATAACGGAATCCAAAGACTCCATAACATAAGATTACAATGTCCAGTATACAACTGAAAATTAATTGACCTATGAAGAACCAAGAAATGCTCTTAAGAAAAAAAACAATCAATAATTTGACATCAATTCTGAGATAATATACATGTTGTAAGTAGGAGACGAAAAAAATTTTTTTAAGTTATTAAAACTATACTCAGAACATTACAGAAAATATTCTGATAATGAATCAAAGGATAGAAAACCTCAGCAGATAGATAAAAATTATAGAAAAATAAATGGAAAAGCTTAACCTGAGAAATAGAGTATCTATAATAAAAACGCACAGGAGCAAGGAAAGAGTCAGTAGACTAGAAGATAGAGCAAAAGAAGTAATTGAATCTTAAGAAGAGAGAGAAATAAAAAATGAGCAACAACAATAACGAAAGAACAGAGCTTCAGGAATCTGCAGAACAACATCAAAAATTCTAATATATCTGTCCTTGGAGTCCCAAAAAGGAAGAATGGGGCAGAAAAATACATGTATTTAAGGAAGCAATAGCCAAAATTTTCCCTAATTTGGTGAAAGACATAAATATACAGATTCATGAACTTCAGTAAAGCCCAAGCAGTATAAATGCCGAGAAACTCACAAGTAAGCATATCCTAGTTAAGCTTCTGAAAACCAAGAATAAAAAGAAAATCTTGGAATCGTCCAGGAAAAAAAATGACACATTATATACAGAGGAATACCAATTCAAATAATTACTGGTTTCTTATCATAAATTATGGAAACCAGAACACAGTGCACAATGCTTTTAAAGTGCTGAAAGAAAGGAACTGTCAACCAGATTTCTATATCCAGCAAAAGTATGCCTCAGAAATGAAGGCAAAATAAAAACATTTTAGATGAAAGAAAACTAAGCGAAATTATCACCAAAAGACCTCCTCTACAAGAAATGTTAAAAGAAAGTTCTTTAGATTAAAGGGAAAGAGTACCAGATAGAAACTTTGATGTTCAGATAAAGGTAAAGACCACCAGAAATAATAAACTCTTGGGCAAACATAAAATATTTTTTTCTTATTCTTTTTAAATACATAGGACTTCTTAAAACAAATATTACAGGCCAGGCATGGTGGCTCACGCCTGTAATCCTAGCACTCTGGGAGGCCGAAGCGGGCGGATTGTTTGAGCTCAGGAGTTTGAGACCAGCCTGAGCAAGAGTGAGATCCCGTCTCTGTCAAAAATAGAAAGAAATTAATTGGACAGCTAAAAATATATAGAAAAAATTAGCTGGGCATGGTGGCGCATGCTTGTAGTCCCAGCTACTTGGGAGGCTGAGGCAGCAGGATTGCTTGAGCCCAGGAGTCTGAGGTTGCTGTGAGCTAGGCTGACGCCACGGCACTCACTCTAGCCAGGGCAACAAAGTGAGACTCTGTCTCAAAAAAACAAAAACAAATATTACAACATTGTCTTGTGTGGTTCATAATGTATATAAATTTAGTATATATGACAACTACAGCTTAAAGGATAGGGAAAGGCACATGAACCTATATGGTTGCAAAGTTTCGACATTTTATGTGAAATTGTACAATATTAACTTTAAGAATATCATGAAAATTAAGGTTGTATATTTTAATCCATAGAGCAACCATTAAAAGCATATAAAGAAGTATAGGTAAAAAGCTAACAGATAAATTTATATATGAATATATAATTCATATATAAGTACATACACATAACATATTATTATTTATAATTAATTAAAAGAAGGCAGGCATGGTGGACTTAAATATCAATAAGTACTTTAAATATTAATGAATTCAATACTCTAAAAGACAGAGATTGTTACAATAGATAAAAACATCAAAATTCAATTACATGTTGTCTACAAGTGATGCAATTGAAATATATAAAGGTGAGTTTAAAGTGAATGGATTGAAAAAGATAGCCCTTGCAAATAGCATGGCTATATAAACATCACACAAAATAGACTTCAAGACAAAGTATATTACTAAAGATAAAAAGTCCATAATGGTAAAGAAGTGGCACCATCAGCAGGACATAAAAGAACTTCAAAATACATGAAGCAAAAAGTGGCTGTAATTAAAGGGAGTCACAGACAATTCCACAATCACAGTTTGAGATTTTAATATCCCTCTCTCAGCAAATGGCAGAACAATTTTTAAAAAATCAGTAAAGACATAAATGAATTGAACAACGCTATCAGCTGCCAAACTGGTACGTGAAGAACGCCCCAGCAAACAACTTCAGAATGCACATTCTCTTCCAGTGCACAAGGTGCATTCCCCAGGATGAACCATATGTTGGGCCATAAAACAAATCTTAATATATTTAACACATTGACTGACTGCCACAATAGAAAAAAAAATTTCCTTGGAGCCATGGTGTTTTATTATGACAATAGAATAAAAACTTTGAAAACAAAATGATCCTTTCTAATTTAATGAAAAATGTGTTATTTTTTATTGTTTTCTGTGCAAGAGTTATATGCAACTTGAAAAACAGTTCTCACAGCTCCCAGGGTGAAGAGACTTGTGAGTTACATATGCTTCATGAGGTCCTGGGCTCAAAACTAGTGAGTTAAATACAAGTCACACAGCAGTTAAAGTGTTCAACGACTGAAATCATACAGAATATGCACTAAACTCCAGTTAATGACACACATGTTGAGGTTCTCAGGGGGAATATACTTATATTTATAATTTATTTTTAAATGCATAAACAGAATATGATTTATTAATAGATGGATAAAAAGATAGATAGGTGATAAAGCAACTATACCAAAATATTAATGGTAGAATCCATTGGTGTACCCACCACCTAGATTTAACTTTGTTATATGTTTAAAAATCTTCATAATAAAAAAAAATTTTTAAAAATTCAATCATTTTCTTAAATGGAAGACTTCTAGAATCCTTAAGACACTAATGCACATGGGGAAATCTCTAAGGGGGCCAATGGCTATGCAGTATTTTCCCAAATTATTTGTCTCAAGAACACCATACACACTCCCCTTTCTAGGAAGACCTCAAAGACACAGAGGCTCAAAGATCCTACTGGTATAGCAGGATAGGCCCAACCAAGCTTTGCCAGGCAGAACCGATCTTTAATCTAACCTCACTGATTCCTCACTGTGCAATTACTTCATTTTTCTGAGCGTCAGCTTCATGATCTGTAAAATGGGGCTAACAATTGCATGAACTTGAAGGATTATCTAAAAATTATTAATAAATGGGACCACGTATGTTAGCAGCCTTCCTCAATGTCTGGTATGTAGTACGCACCTGATAATTACTAGTGACCCTTGCCCCTGCCCTTAGGAGCTAGGAGTGACATGCTCGGAGCTTTGCTTCTTCACTCTTTTGTTAGCAGTGCTATTTACAATGAATGAGTATAGAGAGAAAGAATTGGGAAGAGCACCACTTAGCAGGGCATCCCAGTGTTAGGCCAGCTAACAAAGTGTTAATAAGGCTGGTAGCAGCACAAGAGAGAAAGGGAGGCACGTGGAAGAGGATTTGATGTGGGAGAATCCGCAGGATCATCTTGTATCTAAAAGGCAGGCCCCAGCTGGGAAAAGAAGGGTTTTCACACCCTGCATGAGGAAACGGAGAGAAATGAGTTTGTAATTAAATTCCAGGGTTTCCGTGCAATTCGCCAGGCAAGTCAAATAACTGGTGTGTGGTAGCAAAACAGGGTGGTATCATTAATGAAATATTAGCATGCTGGGGAACAAAGGAAATGAATGACATGCACATTCATTTTCTATAAATATTCTAACACTTCAGATGGAAGTGAGGAGGTTTCCAGCATTTCATCAAGTACCATGTACTAATCTCCATCAACACCGTCAAATAGCATTTACCAAGTGACAATGTGGTTCTGGTCCATGAAAGGCACCGGAGAAGCAATGCTGGATATGATGCAGCCTAAGGGAGCTAAGGACATAAGAATAACAAATTAACAAGGACAAAGTAGTAAGAAAAATGGAGCTTTGTTACATATATCAAAATTTCTCTTGCTTTAAAGTTTTGTTATGTCCTTCTTGAAAAGTAGAATAAAACTCTGTTTATTCCTCTTAAAATCCTTTATAACCAAAATACGGTATAGAGAGGCATTAGAATTAAGAGCATAGGCTTTTGGGCCCAACAGCCCTGGATTCTAATCCAAGTTCTGTCCCTTAGTAGCTTCATGACCTTGGGAAAGTTATTTTAACTGCTTTGAGTCTCAGTTTCATTATTGTAGAGTGGGAATAATGAAATCCATATTTTAGGGTTTTTGAGGATTAAGTTCACTCTTTCATTCAGAAACTACCCCTGTGCCAGGCACTGTTTCAGATGCTAGGGAAACAGAAGAGAACGAAACAAAGAGCGGGGAAGATGGAAAATAGATATGTTTGTGTGATTATTACACACACATACACACACATACAGTGGCAGACAGACAGTAGGGTGGTCCCTGTGATCCCACCCCGTGCTCACACCCAATACAGTGTCCTCCTCTCATGAGGGAGGCGAGAGCATTCCAAGGAGCAAGGACAGCAAATGCCATCAGGCTAAGGCAGGAAGACACCTGGAAAAGCCAAAATCCATCGAGGAAGCCAATGTGGCTGAGAGAGAGAGAGAGAGAGAGAGCATGATCACACACATGAGCGAGAGCAAAGGAGAAATCACAGATTACAGGGGTGACCCAATACCCTTCTCCCCACTTTCCTTCATTATAGCAGCCCCTTCCTTTAGGAAGGGCCCCCCCAGCCCCACCTCCATTTCCATTCACAGAAGCCCTGACTGCTGGCCACAGAGGTGGCACTGTGAGCTACACCTAGCTCACAAGGACTCTGTCTCTGCACCCTTTCCTGTTATCAGGGAGGAGCCTGTCAACCAAGCCTAACCTCTGAGATATTAAAAAGACAATAACAAACTAATTAAAATAGAAATCTCTGGTGAGAATGATCAAGGGGAAAAATGAGACAGCACAAACAGAAATATTAAGAATAAGAAAACCTGACTTCATTACTGACTTAATACAGTAAAAGGGTAAGAGAAAAAATATGAACCTTTTGCCAATAAACTTTAAACCTTAGATAAAATTGACAAATTCCCAAGGGAAGAAATGTAACTGATTAGAGAAGAAATAGAAAGTTAAACACAGCATTACCATATGGCCCAGTAATTTCATTCCTAGGTATATACCCAAGAGAAATGAAAACAAATGTCCACACAAAAACTTGTACATGAACCTTTATAGCAGCATTATTTATAACACAAAAAAGGAAAGCAACCTAGATGTCCATCAATGCATAAATTGATAAAGTGTGCTATATCCATACAAAGGAACATAATTTAGCAATAAAAGGGAAAGAAGTACTGATACATACTATATCGTGGATGAATCTTAAAAACATATGCTAAGTAAAAGGAGCCAATCACTAAGGGACACATGTTGCATGAATCCATTCGTATGAAATGTCCAAAACCAGCAAATCAATAGAAGCTAGAAGCATAACAGTTGCCTAGGGCTGGGGTGGGTAGCTGGGAAGGGGGAGTGATGGCTATTGGGCAGAGGGTTGGAGGGATGACAACGTCTTAAAATTGACTGTGGCAATGGCTACACAACTCTATGAATGTACTTTTAAAAATAAAAAAATTATACACAGTAATGGGTATAACATATTATAAGATATGTTAACTATCTTAATAAAGCTGTTATTTAAAATTGTTATTGATCATATCCATCTAATACTATTAACTCTGCCCCTGATTCAACAGGGATATCTAAACCTGTACACAACACTGCAGAACAAATGTCTATAGTATCTTTCAAGATTATAGAAGAGACCTCCTTAGAAAGTCTTTGCTCCAAGACGGCAGAAAAAGCAACAAACCGAGCTCAGGGTGACTGCGGGGGCGGTGGGGTGAGTATGGCCAAAGGAGCTGGACAGATTGTTGTTCCAAAGTTCAGCTTCTACTTAATTCTCTTCTATGTAATGAAGGTGACTTTCACCTCCAAGCAGTTATTGTGAGGATTAAAACTGATAACGTGTGGAAATACTTCATACTCTGTAAGCGACAGTGTTTAGGCTGGTGATGATTCACATACTAATTAGAATCCGAACGTGTCGGCAGTTGGAATCAGCAAGCAGATCCCTGTCAATTGATTGTTATTCTCCCCCAATTTAAGGGCGAGGTAACTCAAGTTGAGAGTGGTTAGGGACACATCTAGAGTGGCATTGCTAATTCCACAATTAGTAAACTTGGACTCAAATCACATCTGCTGCTGAATAGAGAGGTAACTTCTCATTAAGCAAGACATCCAATTGGCCATGGCATAACTTCCAACGGCAAGAATGTTTACTTTGCTGCTATGAAGCAGAACAGGCATGACATGGATAAGGTCTCACCTGCAAAGGGCCTTCCAAGCACTGATGAAAAAAGCAACAAACAAAATCAAATTAAAAAAAACATAAAAATACTACAGGTATGAACCAAGCCTTTCCCAAATCATCATTTCTTGATATAGTCACAGAAATCAACAACTTAAACACTGGTGAATAAATGTGGCAACTGATCATTCAATTAAGCAAAAGAGCAGAAAAACTTATTAATGTAGTGGTTGCACACCAACCCATAAATGAACACTAGGCTCCGACAGCTTTTTTGGTCTGCACCAAAATATATTGGCATGCAGCACTGGGCTCTGCGGCAGGAGGGAGCAAGCACTGTTCCGCTTTACAGTCAAAGCAAATGAGCTATAAAGGGGTTAGATGAGTCAGCCGAGGACAAACCCCTGGCAAACAGTGTGCCTCGCTCTGTCCACACTCTGGAGTCAGCCAGACGCAGGCCAGGATGTCCCCACTGCCACTTCCTCACCTGTGACCTGGGGCCAATTACATCACCTCTCTGAGCTCAACTTTTTCATCTAAAGAATTAGGAGAATCATCCTAACGCCTCCCAGAACTGATATGGAAAGAAAACAAGAAAGCATGTGCGAATGCTCTTAACACCAACCCTGGCACACACAGGTGCTCAGCAGGCACCGTTCTCTACCTGCCCTTAGCAGTGGTCCACAAATTCATGTCCCAATGACTAGAACACAAGTTAGGCTGGTTGAAGCTAACCATTTCCTCATCACCTTAGTATCCAAAACAGTAAACAAAATCTGTGCCCAGAGAATTAAAGAGGAAAAAGAGAGGAGAGAGGCACATTCTGGGGGCAAGCTGTTACCATGGCCACTATCACAGCCTTCGCCGTCTTCCCCAGCAGGTAGTTCTTGATCGTTTACAAAGTTCTTGGACCTTCATTACTTCTTCTGTTTTTGTCATTAGAATGTGAATTCCAGAAGGTGGCGGGCACTACATATACGTTGCTTGTTTAAGGAATAAATGGCCATTTTCCAGACAAGGCACTGAGGCCTGGGAGATGTTTTACTCAAGGCTGCGAAGTTAACAGCTGAGACAGACACAGGCTTTCCTCTTTTCACCACATGGTTGCTGGCTCCAAGTTCATTGTCAGTCTGCATCAAAGGACTTTGGCCAGACAGAAGGGGGCTCACAAAGATGATCTTAATCCCAGAGCATTAATACTGTCTAATCAGTCAGCTGTACTGCAATTCAAGAAAAATACACCCTTGAAACTCTTAAGGCCAAGTGGCGAGCTAACATGCATTATCATCACTGTGTCTATTAAGCATAATAAGGGAGGAAAACATTCTGGCCACCTAAATTGTCACATTTCAATCATTTGTTCATCACCAAAAAATGTATTTTAATGAAGGACAAATTTTTCTTCTAACTTTGTTCTTTCTAAGGAGTAAGGAGAAGAAAATGAACCATCACTCCATGTTTAAAATATGAAGAAATATTTTGCTTTCTTTCTATCCCACAACTTAAGCTGTTACTAAATTCAGTCTCAGAATGGTTGTTTTACTTCCTTTTGCATTTTTGTGGCTAAAGCCCTGATCCATGTAACTCTCAGAACTAGACTAATTAATAATAAGTGTGTGCCAGTCACTGTGCAAGGGGCTTTTGTATCCAGCGTCTCATTTAATCTTTCCAATAATCACAATAATGAAAAAGGAAATCATTCTTTTTCTTATTATTACAGAAGAAAAGCCAGGCTCAGAGAGTTTAAGTGACTTGCCTAAATCAAACAGTTAAATAAGTGACAAAATCATGGTATGAACCTGAGTCTGTCTGACTCCAGGTCCAGTGTTTTCTATTTCACTGGACTTTTAAGTAAAGCTAAAGTAGAATGTACAAAACAGGACCTGAAATGGCAAGATTTTACAGGAGTCCAGCAGCTCAGATCATGAGAGGGCTCTCCCTAGGAGCAGTGAACAAAGGCCTGGGCAAAGAGTGTACCCAGCAAATGGAACAAGAGGGAACAATGTGCCAAGAAAATGGAACAAGAGGATCTAAAAAAAGACTCAGATGTGAAGATTCTAGGGTGCCTATGTTTGAGAACAAGATATTACGAGACAAGGCAGGACATCAAAGGATGGGCTGAGGGGTACTGGCAGTGAACTCAGGAAGCAGCTCAGGCAGTAGACTTACTGCCCAGGACGACAGCGGTAGTAACAACGTCCATGCCGCTATTTACTGAGCGCTCCTCTGCACCAAGTGCTGGACTAACTACAGTACGTACACTCTCTAATCAGATTCCACAGCGACCCTGACTAGTACAGTCTACCACCAAGCACAAGTCACAGATGAGGAAACTGAAGGTTAAGAGGTCAGCTAACTTCCCAAGGTCCCACAGTTTCTAAGTGGCAGAGCTGGATGTGAATCCATGTAGTCTGACTATGGAGCCCACACCTGAGACTCTATGCCAGACCACCTGCTGCAAGAAGTACAAGGCTGGCAACTTCCCTGGATTTAAAGGCAGAGAATATGCTGGAACAATTGGTATCTATATGCCTCAATCCCCACTTTGATCCATAGTTTGCACTACCTACAACAATTAACTCAAAATGAATCACTGTAATAAATGCAAAACCTAAAACTATAAAACTTACGGAAGTGAACATAAGAAAAAAGATTACCTAGAAATGATATAGAAGGCATGATTCATCAAAGCGCAGGATGATAAATTAGGCTTCATCAAAATTAAAACTTTTGTTCTTTGAGTGACATTTGAACAGAAAAACCAGATTAAAATTAAATAGTTGCAAATCACATATCTGATTAACAACTTGTATCTAGAATATGCAAAAAATATCAAAACTCAATAGTAACAAAATAATCCAACTGAAAAAAAAATAAAGGGATTGAATATACACTTCAGCAAAGAAAATTTACAGATGACAAATAAGGACATAAAAAGATGCCCATTATTCATTAGGGAAATTCAAATTGAAACCATAGTGATATGCCACCAAACACCTATTAGAATGGCTAAAATGAAAAAGATTGACCATAGCAAATGCTGGACAGGACGTGGGGAACTATGACACACTATGCAACATGGATAAATCTCAAAATAATTATCCTGAGTGAAACAAGCCAGACCAACAAAAGAGTGAGAGCCACGTGATTCAAACTCCGGAAAATGCTAAGTAACCTATAGTGACAGAGAACAGATTGGTGGTTACCTGAGGACTGGACCAAGGACAGGGAGGGATATGGCGGCACAAGGAGATTCTTGGTAGTGATGAATATGTTCACTACTTTGATTGTGGTGATGGTTTCTTGGATGCAAACGTATGCCCAAACTTACAGAATGGTACACTTTTATATATGTGTAGTTTTCTATACATCAATTATACCTCAGTAAACCTGTCACTATGGATTGAATGTTTGTGTCCTCCCCCCAAAATTTGTATGTTGAAACCCTAGCCCCCATCATGACAGCAGTAGGAGCTGGGGCCTTTGGGAGGTAATTACAAGTGGTCGTCAGGGTAGGACCCTCACGACAGGATCAGTGCCCTTATAGGAAGAGATGGCAGAGAGCTTGCTCCTCTCCCTCCATGCACATGGTGAGGAGAGGCCATGTGAGGACACAGCAAGAAGGTGGCCATCTGCAAGCCAGGAAGAGAGCCCTCATGAGGAATCAAATTGTCTGGTACCCTGATTAGACTTGCAGCCTGTAGACCTGTGAGAAAGAAATTTCTGTTGTTCAAGCCAGCCAGTCTGTGGTATTTTGTCATGGCAGCCCGAGCACACTAAGACAGCTGTTAAGAATCAAGATAAGTATATTCTAAATGGCTGTATTGTAAGGAGAAACTGCCAAGTAATCTCAGGACCTGCCTTTGCATCTGCAACTGTGCTCGTGCAAGTGTTACTACTTCACTGTCACCGGCTGACAGTAAAAGAACAAAGGCAGGTGTGCTTACACCACTCGACACTCAAATGACATCAGGGCATATCGATGAAGGTTTTTTTCCCTAGTTTGAATACAGGCAAATGTAGAGAATATAGATCCAACCCACTAGCCAGCTCTACAGCTGCCAATATTACGTTCATAATTCTACTAGCAATTTAGTCACACCAAAACATCTTGTCAAGTTAATCTGGTAATTTTATTTGTATTGGTCTTATAATTTGGCACATAATTTGAAAAAGTAGTTTCACAAATATAAGTGTTATAAGCATAGGATTTTCTATTTAATTTTATGTTAATATATATTTAAATATTTATTACAATATTAGCTACATAAACAGCAGAGCTCAAAAACCCTTTTTCTTGTTAAAGGGGTCAGATTTCCAAGCCTCTGCCCCAGGCCAACTGGCAGTAGTTCACCCTCACTGACTGCCTCCCAACCTCATGTAGCCCATTTCTCATAACAATCACAAAAGAACTATCAGGAGGAGAAGGATCCTACAAAAGCAATGTGCAGACCTTATTAGTTTGGTTCTTGAGATCCAAAACGGGAACTTGATCACCTCCTTGTGAGCTCTTGGCAGTTGAGACAGACAGAACCAGGATGGTTCCAGGGGCTTCTCCAAGATGGATCCAAGAGTCTTCAGATTTAAGTGCCTGCCCCACATTCAGCACCAACAAATGAAGCAAATGTCAACATGAAATAGCTCCTACATGTCAGAGAGGAGAAAGGCTTCAACTCCACTGTTGTGAATGCTTAAAACGAGAGAACGAAGGTTAACTCTGGACGGCCAGTCCAAAAAAGATAATACATAATCATGTACAAGCTGAATGAGAGAAAAGTATCAAACTGGAAAACAACAAAAGTGGGAACATGGGCCAGGACTGCTTTTAATAGTCAGAAAATCTACTCCTTTAAGCTGGTTATCTAATAGAATCACCTCCGTTCTGAGTTTCTTGCTGTTGAGGTCTATGCTAACTAACACTCAGTGTCTAGAAAAGTCTAGAAATCCTCAAATAGGCTAAAATCTTCTTTAGCAACCCCAGGATAACTGGTAAGTGGTCTACAGGTGGTGACGTTTACCTGATTCCCTGGTCCCTGACCTCGCCCCACTGCTCTAGTGATGCACTGAGCACCACAAGCAAAGGTCTGTGTCTGTGTCCCAGTCCCCACCACTTCCCCATCACGGGCTGAGGGAAGGTGGCTGCTGAGCACACAGAGTGCAGGGGACAGGGCAGGTGTGTCCCTCAACCCAGACACAACCCTCCTTGTTTGGCATGCAGCCACCCCTGCACACAGTCCTTTGTTCTTTTTTTCACATATTTCACTCTACGCAGAGTACTGTTATCCAAGAGTGTGTCTCCATGTGTTTCCAGCACAGGGCATGCTCAACACGGGGGCCGACGCCTTAGTTCTCCATCGTCCACCACGGTGCTGCATGCACAGCAGATGCTTCAGAGGAATTGTTTGAGATCAGGTCAGGCCCTTTTTGTTGACAAGAAACAAAGACCTGTGTGCCAGAATCAGCTCTCTTCAGCTCACTGGAGCCTAACGCCTGTGGAAAGTATCAAGCAGAGTAAGGCACCTCGTCTACCGGTTGCTCAGAAGCACAGGAATAGGAAGGGCGTGAATTCAGCCTCTGTGAAGGTGTCCTATAGAAGGCGACCAGACATCGAAAGTGACCCTTGAGGGATGAGAAAGACTTGGTTGGGGCGCAGTGGTGTTATGGGGCAAGATGGGACCAGAGGTAGGAGAAAAATCAGGTGTTGGTAGAGCTTCACCCTATACACACTGAGCAGCCACCGAGAGACATTAAGTGGAACGCCCCACAGCAAGCCTCGTGCTTCTTGGACCACTCAAGAGCAGTGCACAACAGATGCCACAGATGTGGAGGGGGTGTGATGGCCGGGAGGAGCTGCTGCACAGCCTCAGCAAGAGACGGCCCGTCTGAACTCAGGCAGAGGCACCTCCCTGAGGACCCTTCTCGTGGGTGACCACAGAGGGTAGAGGAGAAAGCACAGGCAGGGCTGTGGATCATCAATTTGGAAGTCATTCGAGGCTTGCCCTTCTGTGTCCAGCAAACTTGACAATAAGCCACAGAGCTGGGACAGGATCCTGAGGTCTCCCAGTAACCTGACATCCTCCAAACTGGAACCAACAGGTGGCTACGTTGGCATGAGGCCCCCATTCGGGGACACAGCATCGTGGTGGTGTTGGCACCAGGCTAGCCTGCCTTCCCATCCCACAGACACACTGTGTGACGCCGGGCAAATAAAATGCATCCTGTTCTCTGCTGCACAGAGCAGACTACCCACCTTGCTTTCAGGCCAGCTCGCATGGAATAAATTCTATGGGCTGTCCCAAAAGTCGCCATACATAGGGAAAATGGGAAATTGTACCTAAATGTACCTTTATTTACAAAATATTCATTACAAAATTTTACAAAATTTTTCCTTTGTATGGAGACTTTGTTGAATATTTTGTACAAAATTTTTCCTTTGTATGGAGACTTTGTTCAATATTTTGTAAAGAACCATCATCTCTTTCAATTAGCCCACAAGTCTTCAAGGGGTTATAGGAGCCAAAAGAGTGAGAGAAAGTAAATCGGGAAGAATGAAGAGACACTTTCAGAGTGTGCCTCTGAATTTGAGAGAAGCTAGCATCAAAAGGCCACTTTCTCAGAGATAGCAAAATCACATTCCACCATGGATGCGTTTTATACTCTAAAAACATATTTGATCCTGTAACATTGATAAGTCAAAAGATTTTCCACACAGGAGCTAAAAATAGCTAACACAATTCCAATCAGTACCAACAGAGCCACCACCTTTGTCTGCAGAAAGCTGGGCCGCACAGGTCGAGAGTTGCCGTAGAAACAGCAGGTGCTGGGAAGGTGCAGTGAGCAGCAGGTACCGCTGCACAGCCTCCTGGGGCTCCCACCACCTGAGAAGCGGCCATCCTGGACAAGGGCACGCTGGGGCAGACAACCTTTAATTCTCTAATGTGTAATTTAGCCTTTTATTTTTCAAATAAATGAAGAGATAATGAGATGTTTTACAAAGGACAAGAACTCTGGAGTCAGAGAGGTGGGGTCAATGGGAACTGTTGTATACTGACTGCTGGGACCGAGGCAGATCACTCTGCATCTTGGATCCCTTAGGAATAAAATGGGGATGACAATGTCCGCACCATAGGAGTGTCATGTGACTAGCACATGTGTGCCCAGTAACCAGGGCTGCTCTCTCTCTCCCTCGCAGAGAGAGAGAAGATAAAGAGGTGAGTGTCCAATTCCCTCACTCGGAAGGGCCTGGTATCAGGCACACCTCAGAACGGAAGCCCATGGTCACAGCAAGGTGCCAGCTCGCTTACTTCTCGAGCTGATGGAGAAGCCCCACGTGCAGTGCAAGTCATGTTGCCCCCTCAGGTTGAGCCATCAGTGGAGTGAAGTCAGCCTGCTCTCAGGGTTTGCCCATCACCCCAGCCTATCTGTACAGTTGCCTCCTATTATTCCTCTCCAAAGACCCTGTGTTCTAATTAACTTGACCTATTTTCAGTTCTCAAATGTGTCAGACATTTCTGCCAATTCCCCAGCTCCATCCATAGCACTGCACAGAGCAACTCTGTGAACAAAGAGACCCTGAGTCTCAGGTGGTAGCTGATCAGCCCATGATGGACACTTGATCCAAGCAGCTAATTCCCTGGCCGGCCAGACACCAATCGTGCACCTCAAAGTGTGAATTCACAGACTCAAGTCAGTCGGTGGGGACTTGGGATGAAAGGGCTTGCTACATGAGGGCCAGAGTTGGATTCACGGTAGCCAAAGCTTCCGGCAGTCCACAGTGAGAGGAGGCAAAAGTAGCCTAACTGTGGGAAGAAAGAAAGCAACCAAAATGAGACATTTAAGACAAGAGGGAAAAAGAGAGTGGCCACCCCAGCTCCTGAGCTTCCCAGCCCCAGAACCCAGCCCTGTGGTATCCTCCCCTGATGGTATACTCACACTTCTGGAGCCGATAGTATGTATCTTTGTCCCTGCCACTAAATAGTCTCATTTCTTTAACCTCAACGCCACTTCTTTGTTTTATCCCCATTAACTCAGCATGTTGAAACCCCACCATTTCACAACTCAGAGCTCCAATGCCTCCACTCAGGCTCAAGCAAGTTCCTCACACTCAGTCTTTGCCGATACCTGTTTCCAAGTGGCTATCGCTGCTCCACTCTGATCGCAGCTTTTACATGTGTGCCTGTTTGGTCTCCTCCTCTAGACAGTAGGCTTCCCGAGGCAAGACTAACTTCTGAATAATTTCTGTTATCCTGATTGCACTAAGCCCAGAGCAGTCACTCAGTAAAACGTGTCTGATGGACAAGAGACCCACACTCTTCTGCAAAAGTGCTACTTCTACCAAGAAAAGGGACTCAAGGTTTCTGAAGACCATATGCCTGCAGGGAGGGGCAACCAATGGCAGCACAGAAGCCAGTATCTGAGCTGGCAGATGCCTCATCCTCATTCACACACTCACTTTCCAAAACAGGATGGGTGCAAAGTGGGTGTCCTTGGGCATGAAAGGAAGTGCCCCTTCCTTTCCACAAGGACAGAGGGAGTTGTGCAGATACCCTGAGACAACATGACCACGACCACACCCTTGGGAGCACATACCTTACAGAAAAGACAAGGCAAATGGACTGGACCACGTGAGGCCCATGCACTGGGTTTGGGCCGCACAGAAGAGGGTCAGCTCCCAGCTTCGCCACATTCTGGACAAGTGACCAAGGGCAGATCATTTAACCACAATTACCCTACATGTGAAACAAGACTACACAACCATCTAACCCAAGAGCTGTCAGGAGAGTTTGATGAAGGGTTCTTGGTCGAAGCACCTGGTCTAAGGACTCCAACACGTATGGAGGGCTTTAAATACCAATTTCACTAAATGTTTGTCGAGTGCTTACTATGTGCCAGGTACTCACTGGGGAGCCACAACATCCATAAATAAATGGCCTTTAAGGAAAGCTTGTAAAATAGATCATTATCCCCATTTTATGACCAATAAAATTGAGGTTCAGAGAGGCAATGAGAGCTGAAGCCAAGTCTTGACTCTAGAGTTGTCTGGCACTTCTGAAGAAGCCCTCAGAAGGAACATCACTGATGGGGCCATTATGCCACCACCAGCACCCCTTCCCCACTGGCTCCTGGGCACCATGAGCTTTGTTACAGGAGTAAATGCAAGGAAAGCAAGAGAATGGAGACTCCACTGAGCAGGACCATCACGGGAAATTCCATCAACAGAATGAGCTATAATTACACGCAATCCTTTAGCCAAGATAGCAAGTCGATAAGCAAGAACTGAAGGTCGAGTGACACCCACCCAATACCAGGCCCCGGGATGGTCATTGTACAGAGCCAGAAAAGTTGAAGATGCTAACTCAAGAGACCTTGCTGAACTCACTTCAGATAGATGGAGACTTCAAAGGGACAATGAGGCTACCCAGCCATTGTTTCAGACCACACAAGAACTAGGAGTCTCAGGAAAGCCTTAACTTAGGCCCAAACAAAAGACACAGAGAGCAGGGGCTGTGAGAGAGGAGAGGGGAGGGTGGTAAGCAGCTCATGTAGATTGAGCACATCCATAAGATACTCAAGCGGACACTTTATATAGAATAGCTCGTGTAATATTCACAAGAAATCATTTTTCAGATGTGGAAATCAAGGCATCAGGGGTTAAGTACCTCGCACAAATGCCAGGGCTGGAATCCAATACAATTCTGTCTGGCTGCATCACCTGTGATCGGCAGTCTGGAGCTCACAGAGCATCACACTGCTGTCAACAGAGACTACGATGGAGTCCCATCCCTTGACAAGGCCCCTCTAACCACCACTGTACTTCCCACAGCTTAGACACAAGAGTGGCAAAGGCTTCCCCCAAAATAAAAGCCCAGTAAGACTCTGAGCAGGGTGAGTCTTCCCTCAGGATGCCGTCCAAGGGAGTTAACCTGGCCCTGTACCCTTGCTTACCCAGTATTCCCGAGGGCGTGGTATCTGTTTCTGTCCTGGATGGCCTCCCCTCCTCTTTCAGTGTTATTTATGCTTTCTATCAGCTTGACTCTTTGGCAGGCTGACTCCCTTACTACCTAGGTCTGTGGCCCATCCAAAGACCAGACCTCCACATGGCCACTGACCACTGCAATCAGAAAACCCAGGCATTGAGTCCTGAGTCCTCTCTCTAGCTGCATACCATTACTGATCAGTCTCTCTGAACCTCAATGTCCTCAACTGGCAAACCGGAATAACACCTGCCGTCCAGAGCTGTGAAGAGGATGGTGATGCCACGGGGGACCACGTGGAGGCTCAGGCAGAGCCCTGAGTGACAGAGCTGCTGCTGCTCTGCTTATCCTGCAGCAGTGACTGCCGCTGGGGGCTCATCTCTCATGGGGGCTCCAGGACAAGTCAAGCCACATTCCCAGTGATGCCTGCAAGGGGTCAGGAAGGACAAATAAAGGTTGTTGGGAGGCTTAACCCCCGACTTTTTAAGACTTCCCCTTCAGGGTCCAGTTGTCCCAAAAAACAAATTTCATAAAACAATCAAACAAATAACAAGAAAATACCTTTGTAAGCCCTTCTGAGACGGAGACAGGAAGAAAAAAAACAAGCAAGGCAGATTATGAGACATTAGATTCCAGTATGGGATGTCCTTCTCCTGGTATATATTTAAGAGGAGAAGAGATGACATTTAAACAGAAAAAGAGCAGCAGGAACATATTAAAACCCAGAGCAGACAAACCATGTGTGTGCACAATTGCACACGGCAAGGTTCACTGCACGCCCGCTATGCAGAGGTGGGGCTAGCTGTGGGAGCAGTTTCTGACTCAAGGGCCTTAATTCTAGTGAGACTCAGTGTCTGTAATACATCAAGTGCTACATGGATGGTGCTTATAACACAACCAAATAAACTTGATAGATATTCCATAAGCAGTGGAAGCCTAAGTGAAGGCCTGGACATGTAAAAACACATGTTGTATGTTCTCTATCTTTTGTTCATCCATTCATTCAGCAAGCATTTACTGAGGACCAAGTAAGTGATGAGCAGCCTCCAGGGATACAGAGTTTCAAAAAAACACAATCCCCACAGCCAAGAAGTTTAGTATAGGTGACAAATGTGGAAACAAATTAATAGACTATAAAGAGTTAAATACAAAAAATGGAAATATATACAAGTCACAAAAAAATACAGTGGCTCACTGTGTCTGGGATGGTTGGGCAAAGTTGCTCAGAGGAAAGTACCTCTTCAGACAGATGAGGGGAGAAGAGACTGCACAGTGAGGTCACAGGCAGAAGGAAGAGCATGTGTGAGGCCACATAGATATGATGCACCCTGGTGTGGCCAGCTCATTTAGCTATAATGCAAAATGCATGGGAGCTCAAATGAACAAACAAAGAAACCTAAGAAGATAACAGCAAGAGATGAAGCTAGAGGGGCTTTCACACCCTATACTTTACAAATTGTTATCTATCAGCCTCCTTATTAGACTGTGAATTTTCAAGAGCAAAGACTAGATCTTCTGCCACTGAATCCAGAACAGCACCTAGCGTGACCTTAACACCTATCTGAAGAAAGGACAGGAGGAGGGAAGGAAAGATGGAGAACTTGTTAGCCAGGTGAAGGAATTTAGACTTTATTGCATAGGTAAAGAGGAGTTCTGAAAGGATTTTAAGCAGAGATGAAAAGACCATCTGTGTGACAGTCCTGAAATGGACAGACAGACTACAGGGCAGGGAGCCCTGTTAGGCTGGCAGATGGCAGAAGCCTAAAAATGAGACTAATGTCTAACAGTAGACCTGAGAAACAGAGAATGTCCTGCAGGCTGGTCTGGCAGGGGCAAAATGAACAAAGAGAGAGGCAAGTCAGAGTGTTGGCCGTCAGATATCGGGCTGCACATGACAGCTACAGAGAGCTACCTACAGTACCGAAGGTGCTGACGAGACCGCTCGTCAACAGTACCTCCTCATGTTGGGGTAAAACATGCAAATGTTCTTACACTTGCTCTGGGATGCTGAAGAAGGCCTTGGTGGCTGAGCAAACTCAAGTGATAAGAGCTGGCGAGAGGGAATGAGTGAAGTGAAAAACCAAGGCAGTCAGTTGCATGGGTTGTAATGATTTCAGAATTACATTCTCTCCTCAAGGGAGCACTGACCAAAAGCTTCTTTTTTGCACAGGCTTGATTTTATTCCATAGCTCAGAAGGGGTGGTCTGGAAATCCCTCCAGATCTCCAAAGAGCCCCCCATCAAGGCAAATATCCACTGCAAAGCAGCCCCAAGCAGTGCAGGAAACTCCGGAAGTACCTGGATTGCAATGGGAGCCATAATGAAATGGGCAAGTGTCAAGTTCAAGTCTGTCCCAAATACATATAAGGCTCCCACATCCTCAGGAGATACATAGCATTCCTGGTGGACAAAAAGTGAGCAAACTGAGGAAAGAGGCAAGATGGCAGATAATAAACACCTCCAGCCAGAGTGTCTCTGCAAGAAGGAAAGATTTTAGATGAAAGTGAAAAAAACAATCAAGCAGACAAACAGATCGGAAGAGGGCTGTGAGGAAGGGTGCCTCAACTACAAAGGACTCCACTGAAAGTGGCTACAGAGCAGAACTGGAAGGAGAAAGGCATCGGCAGGGTCTAAATCCCGAGAGGCTTGGAGACCAGTGACAAGGGTAGGTGGAAAGGTTAAATTTCTCCTCCCTTGCATCTCGGACTACTGGTGGGCTTCCAAGCTGCTGGAGAGACCTACCAACACCAGCCCAGGGACAGCTACCGCCAGTGAGCAGTGAGCCTCTTGTGGACATGGAACCGGGCTCCCAGCTCCCTTGGGGCACATCCTGCCCCACAGACCCCAGCCCATTGGCAGGCACCACAATGCTTCATTCTCCCCTTCCCTTCCTTTACCCACGGCTGCCAAGAGAGACAATTTAGCCACCACCCAGAGGCATACGTAGGGAACAGGACCTTTCCTTTTGGGGCCCTGCAGCAGACTGAGGGGTACTAGGACTGTGAGCTCCCTACCCACCAGCCCTCCCCTATACCGCTTGCCTGGTGACTCCAACAGAACAGGGCAAACCCCAAGACACAGAGATATCTATCCAGCCTGGGTACCATGTGGGTGACTTGAGACCAGCATTCTTCACCCCAGCAGGGATTGAACTCTGGGGCCCGGGGGAGAGGCCTACAGGCCAGATCCCATAAACCCAGGTCTCGATCACATTGTCCAGGGGCATAGATATTTGTGAACTAGTCTACTGAGGTATATGTGCCTTCAGGGGCAGATCAAAGTGGGTCCTAGCTGCAGCGTGCTCGAAGGGCAACCCTCCCCCCATGGGAGGGCTGTGCTCCCAGCTCAGGCCGTGATCCTGGACAAGGAACCTCCCGGAACACATCACAGCCAGGGGAGTTCTGCTGCCTTGAGGTCCTGCCTACAGGCAGAGGCCCGGGAGAAACCACAGAATAGGGGAGAGTGGAAAGGAGTGAGGCCTGCTCAAGACTGCAGGTCTCAGACAGTCCCACCTCCACACACAGACTTTTTGGCTGAGTGGGGCCATTTCAGCCCCTCCCTGGCAGCTTTGCCCAGAAGCAGAGAACAGACCTTTGACCCCTGCTAACAGTATTTGTGGAGTTTGAAGGTAGGCTCACCCAACCCAGCCCCACCCAGGCTCACACCCCCACCTTCCCCCCCTGAAGTGGAGAATAAGGACACATCTGGAAGTCCCAGGGCCCCATCCACCACCTGAGGCACTAGAGTGCCTCTCCAGAGGAAGGAGAGCTAGTCACAGGACCCAGAAACAACACTGCAGCCTACTCCTCCCTGCAAGCACCACCTACTGATAGGGAGGTCAATTTGCATACCCTTTAAGTGCATCTACTGACTCACCATACAGGGCGTGGTAGAATCTCACCCACAAGTACCACCTACTGGCTCAGAAACTAAACTTGGCGTGTCATTATCTAAACAAAAATCTAAAGATAAGAAGCAATAGCTGCTCCAGATGGGAAGAAATCAATGAAAGAACTCTGGAAATATGAAGAATAAAACTGAAAGCACACCCCAAAATGGGAGCAGCAGCTCTCTAGCGATGGATATCAACAAAATCCAGAACACTAAAATGACAGAAGAATTTCAAACATGGATTGTAAGAAAACTCAGTGATATGCAAGAGAAAATGGATAACCAACACAAAGAAACCACAAAAAAAAAAAATCGAGGACTTGGAAGAAAAATTCACTAAATAAATTGAAACATTAAGGAAAAATCAAACAGAACTTCTGGAAAAGAAGAATTTATTCAAGGAATTGCAAAACACAGTGGAAAGCTTCAAGAACAGGGTAGATCAAACAGAAGAAAGAATCTTAGGGATTGAAGATAACACCTTTCAATGAAACAAGCCAGTCGCAGAGACAGAGCAGAGAAATAAGAGAAAAGAGCACAGCCTACAAGAAATGCGGGATTACGTGAAGAGGCCTAACATGAGAATTACAAGTATTCTTGAGGGTGAAGAAGAAAATGCAATGGTTGGATAAACTATTTGGGGATATAATGGAGGAAAATTTCCCTGGCCTTGCTAGAAATCTAGATGTCCAGGTACAAGAAGCTGGGACTCCTGGGAGATTCATTACAAACAGGAAGACACCATGACATATAGTCATCAGACTGGCCAAAATAAACACAAAGGAGGCCCTCCTACAAGCTATAAGGTGAAAGAAGCAGGTAACCTATAAAGGAAAACCCATGAGACTAACTGCAGACTTCTCAAGAGACTGGGATCCCATTCTCACTTTTCCCAAACAGAATAATGCTCAGCCTAGAATCTTGTATCCTGTAAAACTAAGTTTCTTATATGATGGAAAAATAAAGACCTTCTCAGATAAGTAAAGACAGAGGGAATACATCAAGACAAGACCTGCCCTCCAGGAAGTACTCAGAACGGCATTACATACAGATCAGCACAATAAATACGCAGTAGTATAAAATCATCCAAAAGCTAAAGGTCAAAGGCCAGATACCACAATGGCTCAAGAAAAAAAACAAAGCAACAAAGTTCAATTCAACAGGATGAACAGAAATTTGCCCCACTTATCAATTCTTTCAATAAATGTGAATGGCTTCAACTATCCACTAAACAGACATAGGCTGGCCAAATTAATAAATATACATGAGTCAAGTATCTGCTGTCTTCAGAAAACACATCTAACCCACAAGGATGCCTTTAGACTCAAGGTGAAGGGATGGAAAACAATATTCCATGCAAATGGAAGCCAAAAGAAAGGTGGCATAGCAGTTCTGATTTCACATCACTTAGTCTTCAAATCAACAATAGTAATGAAAGACAAAGATGGTCATTATATAATGGTGAAGGGAACAATTCAACAAGAAGACATTACAATTCTAAATATTTATGCACCAAGATTCATAAAGCAAATCCTACTTGATCTAAACAAAATGATAAACAGCAGCACCATAATAGCTGGGGACTTCAACACACCTCTGACAGAACAGGACAGATCTTCCAAACAGAAAATAAACAAAAAAATAATGGACTTAAACAGAACTTTAGAACAAATGGGCCTGACATTTACAGAACATTCTACACAAAATCCACTGGATATATGTTTTTCTCATCAGGTCATGGAACATTCTCTAAGATTGACCATATCCTAGGCCACAAAGCATGTCTCAAAAAATTTTAAAAAACAGAAATCATACCATGCATCTTCTCAGACCACAGTGGAATAAATCAACTCCAACAGAAACTCTCATCTCTACACAGAGTCATGGAAATTAAACAACATTCTGCTGAATGATTATTGGGATAAGGAGAAAAATCAAGACGGAATCAAAAGATTCTTTGAACTTAATGAAAAAGGGGACACAAGTTATCTAAATCTGTGGGACACAGCAAAAGCAGTCCTGAGAGGAAAATTTATATCCTACATCCAAAAGATAGAAAGATCATAAATCAAAAAT
Source organism: Avahi laniger (assembly GCA_963575035.1). Lineage (NCBI taxonomy): Eukaryota > Metazoa > Chordata > Mammalia > Primates > Indriidae > Avahi > Avahi laniger. The sequence goes on from CAUYSK010091453.1 coordinate 77,581, forward strand.
CTAATGAATCGTTTCAAAGACCTGGAAAAGGATGAGCAAACCAACCGAAAACCCAGCAGAAGAAAAGAAATAACAAAGATCAGAGAAGAAATAAATGAAATCGAAAATAAAGAAAAAAAACTACACAGAAGATTAATAAAACAAAGAGTTGGTTCTTTCACAAAATAAACAAAATTGACATACCTCTTGCTAGATTAATGAGAAGCAGAAAAGAAAGGACTCTAATAAGCTCAATCAGGAATGAAAAAGGAAAAATGACAACTGATATTTTGGAAATACAAAATATCATCTATGAATACTACAAAAACCTCTATGCTCATAAACTGGAAAATATGGAGGAAAAGGACAAATTCTTAGAAACACACAATCTCCCTAGGCTCAATCAGGAAGAAATATAATTCCTGAACAGACCAATATCAGGTACCAAAATTGAAGGAGCAATAAAAAAACCTTCCTAAAAAGAAAAGTCCCTGACCAGATGATTTCACACCTGAATTTTAGCAGACCTACAAAGAACCGGTGCCTATTGTGCAGAAATTATTCCACAACGTCAAGAAGGAAGGAATCCTCCCCAACAATTTTATGAAGACAACATCACCCTAATATCAAAACTAGGAAAGGATGCAACAAAAAAAGAAAACTACAGACCAATATCCCTTATAAACATAGATGCAAAAATTCTCAACAAAATCCTAGCAAACTGAATTCAGGTGCTTATTAAAAAAGTAAGCCATCACGACCAAATGGGCTTCATCCCAGAGATGCAGGGATCGTTCAACATACACAAATCTATACATGTAATTCAACACACAAACGGAAGTAAAAACAAAAACCATATGATCCTCTCAATAGATGCAGAAAAAGCATTTGACAAAATTCAGCACCCTTTTATGATAAGAATGTTTAACAAAGTAGGAATAGATGAAACTTACCTAAGAATAAAAAAAGCCACATATGACAAACCCACAGCAAACATCATACTGAATGGTAAAAAATTGAAAGTATTCCTGTTTAGAACTGGAACCAGTCAAGGTTGCCCTCTACCACCACTTCTATTCAACATAGTGCTGGAAGTCCTAGCCAGAGCAATAAGACAAGAGAAGGCAATCAAGGGCATCCAAATGAGGGCAGAAGAGGTCAAACTATCGCTGTTTGCTGACTATATGATCTTATATCTAGAAAACTCCAAAGATTCTGCCACGAGACTACTGGAATTAATAAACAAATTCAACAAAATCTCAGGTTACAAAATTAATGTACAGAAATCAATAGCATTCCTATACACCAATGACAGTCAAACTGAAAACCAAATCAAAGACTCAATACCCTTCACAATAGCAATAAAGAAAATAAAATACTTAGGCATATATTTAACTAAGGAGGTGAAAGACCTCCACAGGGAGAACTATGAAACACTGAGGAAGGAAATAGCATATGATGTAAACAGGTGGAAAATCATACCATGCTCATGGGTGCGCAGAATCGACACTGTGAAAATGTTTATACTACCCAAAGTGGCTACAGATTTAATGCAACACCTATTAAAATACCAACATCATTTTTCGGAGATCTAGAAAAAATAATTCTACGCTTCCTTTGGAACCAGAGAAGTCCCAGTATAGCAAAGCAATCTCAAGCAAAAAGAACAAATTGGGAAGCATCAATTTACCAGACTTCAAGCTATACTACACAGCTATAGTAACTAAAACAGCATGGTACTGGCACAAGAACAGAGATATAGACCAATAGAACACAACTGAGAACTCAGATATAAAATCATCCTCATATAGGCATCCAGTCTTTGACAAAGCAGGAAAAAAACATGCACTGGGGAAAAGAATATTTATTCAATAAATGGTGCTGAGAAAATTGGATAGCCACGTGTAGAAACAGGGTCCACATTTCTCACCTCTCACCTCTGACAAAAATCAACTTATGGTGGATAATGGATAACAGAGTTAAATCTAAGGCATGAAACTATAAGAATTCTAGAAGAAGATGTTGGAAAAACTCTTACAGACATTGGCCTAGGAAAACAATTTATGAAGAAGACTCCAAAAGCAATTGCAGCAACAACAAACATAAATAAATGGGACCTGATCAAATTAAAAAGCTTCTGCACAGCCAAGGAAACTATCATGAGAGCAAACAGACAACTTACAGAATGGGAGAAAATATTCACATGCCACACATCCAATAAAGGGCTGATAACTAGAATCTATTTAGAACTCAGGAAAATCAGCAAGAAAAAAATTAAACAACCCCATTAAAAGGTGGGCAAAAGATAGAAATAGAAAGTTTTCAAAAGAAGAAAGACTAATGGCCAAAAATCATATGAGAAAAATGCTCAAAATCTCTAATCATCAGGGAAATGCAAATCAAAACCACAATGAGATATCACTTAACTCCAGTGAGAATGGCTTTTATCAAAAAGACCCAAAACAATAAATGTTGGCATGGATGTGGAGAGATAGGAACACTCATACACTACTGGTGGGACTTCAAACAAGTACAACTTCTGTGAAAAGTTAATATGGAGATACCTCAAAGAGCTAAAAGTAGAACTACCATTTGATCTAACAATCCTGTTACTGGGCATCTACCTGAAGGAAAAAAAGACATTCTATAAAAAAGACATTTGTATTCAAATGTTTATAGCAGCAAAATTCACAATTGCAAAGATGTGGAAACAACCCGAGTGCCCAGTAATCCACAAGTGGATTAATAAAATGTGGTATATGTATACCATGGAGTTCTACTCAGCCACCAAAAACAATGTTGACGTAGCACCTCCTGTATTATCCCAGATAGAGTTAGAGTCCATTCTACTAAGTGAAGTATCACAAGGATGGAAAAACAAGCACCACATGTACTCACCATTAAATTGGTATTAACTGATCAACATTTATGTGCACATACAGTAGTAACATTCATCAGGTGTCGGGCAGGTGGGAGGGGAGAGGAGAGGATGGGTATATTCACACCTAATGGGTGTGTTACGTACCATCGGGGGGATGGACACACTTGAAGCTCTGGCTTGGGTGAGGCAAAGGCAATATATGTAACCTAAACATTTGTACTCCTGTAATATGCTGAAATAAATAAGTAAATAAATAATAAAAAGTGAGCAAACCCAAAAGCAAACACAAAACAATAAAAATGGGATAAATGAGGATGATGATGCTTCAAAAACCAAACAGCACATCGTAATGCAATGTGGTAAAGGGTGTTTTTTACATAGCTTGTATACATATCAAATAATAATGTACATGCCCATTTAAAAAATTGAAAAATACCGAAGAAAAATCACCCATGATTCTCTCCTTGGGAACATGGTGCTACATCTCCTTCTAGGTACATGTACATGTACACACATCGTTTATGTTGGTTGATTTTTATATACTATATATCATATTCTAAATACCATTTTATGTCCTACCTTGTCCATATACTAAGTTGAACATTTATCCATGTTGCAGGAATAAACCTGGTGTGAGCCTGAGTTGGGCCTCAACACAGGTGCCACGGGCGGGAGGTCAGCCTCTCAGTCCAAAGCCCTGGGGGGCTGCCGGGTCTCCTGCCCTGCTGTGGCCATCTCTGTGTAGGAGGACATCCCCTTCACTTCTTTCTCTTACATTTAGGGAGCTTGTCTCTTTTGCCTGTGTCTGTTGGTGTCACTGTCCTCCTTGTGACAAGTGAGCATGGCATTAAAAATTCTATAAAAACACAATTTCTCAATAGCTGTATAGCAATTATACAAATGCACCATAATTTACTAATCATGCTCTACTGTCAGACATTTTGGTTGTTTCCATTGTTTCTGTATTAAAACTAGCATAGAAATAAGCATGCTTGTATTTAAGACTTGGACTGTAGTTTAGATATTTTTCATTAGAAGTGCTTCCCGAGGGAACCCCTCACTGACTCCAAGGCTTTCAAGGCTCAGTGTTAGTGTCCAGTGGCTGTGCCGTAAGGATGGAGCATGAAGGTGTGCTTACTTTCATGAAAACCTGAACATTTCATGGTAGAACATCTAAAAGTGAAAGGAAGAGGGATCCACATGATCTGAGGCCCTGAAAGGAGAATGAGTTGTGTTGCCTTCAATGAAAAAGCGATGTACCCCAACCCTCCAAAAGTTTCTACATACCTGTGGGCTACAGGGAGCCATGCCCACCCAGAGAACAAGGAAGAAACAGAAAAAAGTATACCGTGATTAACATCCTCAAAGCCCACATCTTGAGGCACCACACCCAGCAATGCAAACACAGACAGCAGCTTCTGGAAGCACCAGATATAAGGATAGTTGTCGGGCTCAGAAGCCAAAAAGACCTGGGTTTAAAACCCAGTTTCTGGACCTACCAGTTGATCCCTCAGTGATATCAGTCAGATTGTGTCAGTCCTTCTGCTGAAAGCCCCTGTGCCATCCTGGCTCTGAGTCAACTCCTCATACCCCCCATGTACTTTTGTGACTCTCTGTTTCTGTCCTGCCCCTCTCCTGCCCTGCCTGTGCTTTCCTGCAGAGCAAATCTCATCACCCAAAACAGTGTGGTAGCTGATGGAAGCCCCCAGGGAAGCAGAGACCCAGTTCTGGTTCACTGGGGGTTTTTTTGTTGTTGTTATGGGGTTTTTTTGTTTGTTTGTTTGTTTGTTTGTTTTCCTTTTTGCGACAGAGTCTCACTCTGTTGCCCCACCTAGAGTACAGTGGTGTCATCATAGCTCACAGCAACCTCAAAGTCCTGGGTTCAAGTGATCCTCCTGCTTTAGTCTCCTGAGTAGCTGGGAGTACAGGCACATGCCACTGTATCCATCTAATTTTTCTATTTTTAGTAGAGATGGTGTCTCACTCTTGCTTAGGCTGGTCTTGAACTCCTAAGCTCAAGCAATCCTCCCCACTTGGCTTCCCAGAGTGCTAGGATTACAGGTGTGAGCCACCACACGTGGTCTCTGGTTCACTGTTAAACCCCCAGCACCTAAGACAGTGGTTTGTAGGTAACCTGGCAGGTTCTCAATACATACTGAGGAAGGAATGAGTGAATGAGTAAAATAGTAAGTAAAAACAGGTAAATTACTTAACTCTTCTGAACCTCAACCCTTGCGTGTGAGGATTGGAGTGAATCTACCCATATTATTAGGATTATATACACTCTTTCTAGATACCTAGCTTGGGCTGGTACAAAGCAAGTGGTCACATTGTCAGCCACAATCTGGTGCAGTAGCCTCCAAGGTAGAGTATGTGATCGACATACACATACTCTACCTTGTGCAGGGAAACAGTACTGTGACTTATTTCTATGTATTTTAACCAAAGGTATATGAAAAATTAAACCTCACTACCTAATAGTTAATGTGCAGGCTGAGAAACACTTCATTCTTACTTGTATTAGTTTTCCATTGTTGCTATACCAAATTACCACAAGCTTAGCAACTTAGAACAACACATTTATTATTTCATAGTCCTAAAGGTCAGAGGTCTGAAAATGAGTCAGCAGGGCTGCATTCCTTCTGGAAGCTCTGGGGGAGAATCTGCTTCCTTGCCTCTTCCGGCTGCTAGAGACTGTCGGCATTCCTTGGCTTGTGGCCCGGCATCCCTCCAGCCTCCTTCTGATTCTGACCCTCCCTCTTTCCCTTATAAGGACCTTGTGATGACATTGGGCCCACCCAGATGACCCAGGATCTCCTCATCTCAAGGTCCGTAACTTAATTGTATCTGCAAAGTCTCTTTCCTATTTGCCATGCACAGGTGCTGAGGATTAGGATGTGCCCATCTGTGGGGGGGGCATTATTCTGCCTCCCACACATGCTAACCACTTGCTACTGCATCGGGCACTGTGGACAGATAAAATGAATGAGGTATGGCCCCTGTTCCTGGTGCCCCCATCTATTTGGGGACATGACATAATGGCATGGGGGCAGGGTAGGTCGAGGAACTGTAGGACACAGAGAAGAAAGGATGCATGTCCAGAGGCCAGGGAAGGCCTTAGGGCAGACAGAATACCACGAGCAGCCCAGGAGGATGAGCAGTGATTCTCCAGACTGACAGACGAAAGGAGAGACATAGGGTGGATTCAGCAAGCCCTGACTCAACTCCTTGCTGAGAATCCACTGATATGGGGCAGATGAAATAGCTGTGATCTAAGAATCAGAAAATGAAGTTCTGCTCTGGGCTCTTTGACCAGATTTGCATTTTTGGGGGGAGAGGGGGGAGGAGAAAAAACAATTTTTATTTTTAAATTTCATGCTTCAAATTTGTATTATGTACGTTAAGTACTATACAAACCTTAAGATATCAATATTTGACTTGGGCAATATTCATATGAATTTAGTTGGAGAATTACAACACCTACTCTCTTTATAAACATCGAATCAACCAGATCTTGAAAAAGCCACTCTGCTTTCTCTGAGCCTCAGGATGCTCATCTGTGAAATGGGGGTCCGGACTGTCTGTATCTCAAAGAGCCTTTCCAATGTTAACTTTCCAAAGTTTAATGGACATAAAAGGCATTTTCCAAAACAATCAGTGCAAATATTCAGAACTACATTTCCAAAATAATATAACAGTTTTTCAAGAAAACATTAAAAGATGAAATGGAAGGGAAATCTAGCAAGATTGAATAACTTCAAGCACTCAGCAAATTTGAGGAAAAACATTTGATGGAAGCTAGATTTTTAATTTCCCCAAAATACTAAACATTTCTACCAAGGGGCTTTGACCCCAGTGCTATTATTAATATATGCGCTTGAGAAGATCATTCAAGGAAAGCTGGAGAGAAATGCTGTCCATAAAATTACCCAAACAGTAACCAATTTACTCCATCACTGCACGTAACGGGAAGCTCCATTCTCATACCGATCCTGTGGACGCAGGGCAGGGTGGAGGAGCTGGACTGTCTGTAGCTCTCTGGACTGAGTCTGTGCTGAGTCTGCGCTCAGTCTGCCCAGTCTGGCATTACTCTGTGGACTTGCTGTCTTGGTCCCTTAGTCCAGGAGGTCCCTGGGGAAGGGGCTGCCGCATACTTTCTACACACTTGTAACTACAATACAAGGCAGCCGCTAGTTCACCTGCAGACTCACACCCTTAGCACAGTGCCTTGCACACTTGGGCATTTAGAAAGATTGTTCAATGGAAAAGAACTACTCAGAATATTCCGGCGTAATCTGAAATGTGCCCTTTGTAACTTGAAATACTAGGCCTTGTTGTGCTCTCTAAGGTTACAGATTCTCCCCATATGACAACCCTCGGAAAAATCGCCTTTTCTCCAGGCTAAAACCCTGGGGTGCTGCAGCAGCTCCCAGGGCACTCAGCCACCCCTCTGTCTTCCCCTGAACAGACTCAGGTCTGCACATCCTTCTCATGGGGAGTCAGAAGGAGTCTCAGTGACAGAGCTGCAGAACTTGGGCTAACGAGGTGGTCCTAAGATCTCATTTAGCAGAAAATGACACATTCATGAATTTTTAATAGTCATAAAATTTATCGAAAACAAAGAACAAAGGTTTCCAAGGCAAAGCAGCTTGGCCTCCCGGTCTCCAGGAACCCAGCCGACGCCAGCGGAGACTTGCGCACCCAGGTGTCCATCAGCATTCATCAACCATAACCTCTGCTTCCTATTCCCGAGACAGCCCCCAAACACAAGGAGCAAATGCAAACCGTGCAATTACTTTTTAAAAATAGAGGAGAATCACAAAGGGGAGCGAGGAAGCTCCATGTTAGGTGGAGAGTCGGCATGTGCAGAATGTGCAGTAGGTCCACGAGGAATGACTAATTGGAAGTAAAAGCACTTCCTTTAACCTCACCACCAACAAACAGCAGTGAAGGAAGAAGCAAGGCCGACTGACACCTCGCAGCGCTGTGTAGCATATATTACAGTGCCTTCTAGCACAATGCCAGGTCCTAACTGAAGGGAGTGTTAAAGGGAAAAAAGTCCTTAGTACCTATCAATTTTAAGAATAGCAACTTCTAAATAGGACATTTCCACGAAGTCATGAAGAGAGTTCTGTCCAGCCAATGCTTATAGAATACCTCCTCTGAGCCAGCCTGTTAGAGGTGAACATTCAGGACATAAAGACAAGGTCCCTGGCTTGACAGTCTCTAATCCTAGAGGGGAAGTGGACATGGGCAAGGTCATATTACACAACCCCAGAGCAGGAGACCAGATGCCATCTGATCTGCACCCACATCCTAGCTTGCCAGATTCCTGGGCACCCGGCGTGGTAGGAACACAGGACCACTCTGGGCCCTGCTCGCTTCTCTCTCTGACAGGGCAGGGAGCTCTCACCGCAGGGCTGGGACTTCTCCCAACTCAGCTTTCAGACCCTGCTCTCTGCTCCCACGGGACACACCCTGCACCCTTACCCAGCACTGGTTCCTGTGACGGTGGAGCATCGCACAGCAGGGCACACAGGCCCAAGTTTGCTCCTCCTTCCAGAATATCCTGTTGTTTTCATTTCATTTTTAACTTCTCAGTTTCTTCGTTTGTAAAATAGGTATGAACTTGCCTCCTCTTCAGGGCTGCAGGTAGCAGGATGCCTGGCACCTGCCAGATGTCAATAAATGCCACTATAACAAAACTTTCTGTCCGCAGAGACTGGGCTGTTTCTCTGTACTAGCCATAGCAGCGTAAGTTTAATAGGCACTCATTAAGCCTATTAAGATGACAAGCTCCTCATTTACACGCTGAGCGCACGTGTGCATCATCATGCATTGTACCAGGTGTTAACTGGTTATTTCTGTGTGACCTCAGCACTACACCTGGCATGCTGCTTAGCATACAATAGGTGCTCCATTAAAGTCTTCTGAATGAATACAGGAAAGAGTAAAAGAATACAGCGTCAACTATAACATGGCATATTATATTAATATAGTATAAGAAAAAAGCACACATCCTTTAAAGAGGGCAAAAAATTAAATATGAAGACAAAGTTTTAAGAAACATGGTAATTTCCTTTAAATGCAAAGGGAGTGCGGTAGATTGTGCTACTGTCTAAAATACTCAGTGCCCCTTCCTACAGGATTACCCACCCTCACCTCATTGCTTTCTGGCCACTGCATAACTTGTTTGGCCAAAAGAACATGCATGGAAGTGACACGAGCCACTTCCCAGCAAGACGCTCAGGTGCTGTCCCGAGGTCTTTCCCCTCCCCACTTCCTCTGCCCAACACGGCTTGTCTCAGGACAGGGCTCACTGAGTGAAAGCAGACTGCAGCAGAGCCCAAACCAGCCTGTGATGGCCACAGAACTTAACTGAGAAACAAATGTTTTTGCTGCTTTAAGTCACTAAGATTCTGGGTCATTTGTTACTGCAGAATAAATTACCCTAAACTGATACACAGTAGGCTTCAGTTCAATTCAATCCAGTTCCTACTGCACTGGTACTAGGCTAGCCATCAGTGCAAAGAGATGATGAAGGTGGCTCCCCGTGGAGAAACAAACACCTAAACAAGTAACAGTACCACAGCATGAGATGTACAGGATGTGAGGACAAGCAGTGCAGGAGTCCTTGACCACCGTGGCGTGGGGAAGCCCAAAGGAGTCCTAAAGGATGAAGATATGATTAGGCAGATTGAGTGTGAGCAGGGCCCTCCAGAAAGTTGGAAGAGGATTGGCTACTCATGACTTCAAACCCCTACAACACTATTGGCTGTACTGTTCCAGCAATTTTTCTTTGTTTTTTCCTTTTGCTATGGAACAACAACTAAAAACGGTACAACGAAAGAAGTGAAAGAGCATGTATTGTTTCTGGCTTTCAGAAGCGCACAACAGTACTCCTGTATGCTCTTTTAGCATGTCCAGCTGAGAAACCTGTAGCCTTTGTTCTGTGGCCCAGCAATCTCCCCTCTGCTCAGCTGCCTGCCCAGTATCTTACTGCATATCCCCTGGTGCCTGCAAGCCCTGGAAACAGCTCCCACTACCAGGACTCTTACGTTCTTTCCCAGGATGGGAAGCCCAGTCTGTCTCCTATAGTCCTGGGATCTTGGGGCTCTCCAAGACGACCCTGAGATCAGGTGAGAGAACAAAGCCAGAGGGGACAGTAGGACTCAGCAAGCCTTTGGGCCAGACCAGCCTGGGCTTGAATCATGTCGCTAGCAGACAAGTGACACATACATTCAGAGTCACCCATCCCCAAGGTAGATGCTGTCCACTCACTGCAATCCTCATCTGAAAGGGCCTTTACCCTTTCTCCTCTCCAGAATGATATATTATAATACTAACACAGAGCAGTACTCTAAGTTCTCCAAGGAAAGAGAAACAACTACCATTTACAGATCAGTTACTACACACCAGACAGGTACTGTGCCAGGGACATAAGAGCTATTCACTCAATTAATCCTCACACCAGCCTAGCAAGGGTGGTATTCTATCACCCACATTTCAGAGAGGTTAAGTAACTTACCAAAGACCATGCACAGAGCAAAGGTAGGAAGAGAGGAATCTGACCCAGTCTCTGATGCCCTGACAGCCATGATCTTTCCACTGTTTAAGTAGAGAGAATTATCAGCCATTAATACAACGGGACTTCAGACACACCCACGAGCAAGAACAGCAAGAGTCCACAGATAGTAACATTCATCATTTCATGTGTGTGTACAGGCAGAAAACATAGGCATGTATCTCCAAACACACAGCGCATAAACTGTGCATGTCTAATACAGTCACTCCAAATTGAAAGATTGGCGAAGGCAGAAGACAAGATGGCCCAGAAGGGGAAAATGTCTGTTCTCACGCTTTAAGATTCAGCATCTCTGCTTCAGGAATGAGACAGAATGCAGCCCATCAGATGCCTCCCACCCAGAATGCTGGCTGGGCCCCACCCCTGGATGGCCCCACTTGCTGTGCTTATCTACAGTGCAGCCTGTCCCTTCCATCGGACCCTGAGGTCCCAAAGCCACCATCCTTTCACTATCTGTATCTCCGGAGCCCAGCACACAGCTTGGCACCTAGTAATGACTTGATTCATAGTTGGGGTGAATGAGCAAGCAAAGTGTGACGGAGCTCACCATAGTAGGCTTCGGTTCAAATCCTGACTTGGACACAGACCAGCAATGCCACCTGGGGCATGTGGCTTGACCTCACCAAGTCTCAGTTTCCTCAGGCAGCAAGCAAGGATATGATAAGGACCACAGAGGCGATATGACAGATCTGAAAACCTGCTAACGCTGAAGGCCTATACAATACGAACTCCTATAGCACAAAGGTGTCAGCAAATGGTCAGTGTAGAAAGCTTTGGAGTACCCCTTCTCCTCCAGTGCCAACAGGCATTAAGGTTCAAGCTCTAGAAGCCAAAAAAAGCTCTCCTCTGACATGGCTGGTTTTAATGTGTCTATCGTGGGCAGATTCCAGTGGCCAATAGGTCTTTTAAGTTAATGTAACTTCACAAAGACTTTCTAAACAAACACAGATTAAATGACTCCATTATGCCAGCCTCATTCCCGTCAACAGTTCTAATAGGCAGGCACCTTGCTCTACGACACTGCCTTGTTACCCAAGTTCCTAGCCAGTTCTCAACACTGAAATATTTCTCTCACTATGTGGAAAATGTTGTATAAGCCACAGTCCAAGGAAAGGCTCAGTGATTTTTCTGAGCCATAAACAGCCTGCTCGTAAACGGCGGCATGCCTTCTATAAGACCCACACCCCAGAGAGGAAAGTCCTCAGACTGACGTCAGCCCTGCCAATCCATGCAGGCCCCGGCCCCGGGGGCCAGCCTGCCCAGGTTCAGGCCATCCCCACAGCACAGACTCGATAAGCATCCTGATCCTTCTCTTCCTACTCTTTCTCCAACCCACAGTAGGTTGGGGCCCCATTCCTGGGCTGAAAAGCACTGTGTAAGGTTGAAGGGGGTCTCCTAAGCTGAGGAAACAGAGGTGCCAGCTACATCCAAACAGAAAGAGCAGGGCATCAGGAGCCCACAGACAGGCGTCCAGGTCCCCCCTCTGCCACCAGAAGCGGGCTGCAGCCTCTTCTTGAACTGCAGGACTACTGATCCCCAGTGCTGCTCACGACCCCACTGGCACGTCAAGTGAGACGATAGGTGGAAGTTGGGAATTATGGAACCTGGGACACGAGGCATTGGGCGACTCAGAAACGGACAGGAGGGAGGGGAGGGTGGCGGGAGAGAGAGGGAAAGGAGGAAGGGAAACTGGGTGGGGAGGACCCTGGTCCCAGAAGCCTGAGGTCCCTCTGGCTCTCCAGAGAAAGGCCCCATTCCCAGGAAATAGGAGAGGAGCTCGGCCTCCCTCTGCCTTCCCCACAGTCTAACTCACAGGAGGAAAGGGAATAAAAAGGTTCATATTTTCTGGGTGCCTTGCAGGTTACAGTCAGCTCTGCTTCTGTTTTCTCATAGGACCTAACAGAGGGCGCAGCTTGCTGGACTGGACCTAAGTGAAGCCAGGCCTGTGACGCCCACCCAGTGCTCTCTGTCCAGGGCCATGGTGCAGCCTTTCTGGTGTCACAGGGAGACAGGTGTAACTTGAAGGGACAGGAGCAAGGTGGTTTGACAACCTCTGCCCTCCGTGGAATCTCTCTCTCCCCAGCTCCAACTGCTGCCTTCCCCGAGTAAGTGAATGGCAACACCGCCCACACGGATGCCCAAATCAGAGCCGTCCTTTCTTTCTCCACACCCCACACCCACAAATACTGCCAATTCTTCCTCCCTCCCGAGGATCTCTGCAATCAGCCTCTTCTCTCTGCACCAAACAGCACCCTAGGCCCAGCCACTATGACCCACTCTTAGACCAGCTCCCACTGGTCCTCGCCCCCTTCCGGGCTCTTCCTGAAAGGCCAACCCCATTCCCTCATCCTCCTACCCTCTCATGACCACCTCTTCCCCTCACAGGAGACCCAGCTTTGACCTTGGCTCCTGGGCCCTCTGCCTTTGCAGTCTCCCCCTGGACTCCACTCTCTGCCCTCTCGCTCCAGCTCTGAATAGCCTCCAGCCTGCAGAACCCAGTGTGACCCCCTCCCTGACCTCCTGGCCCGGCATAGGCTGTCCTCTCTGCCTAAGCAACCCCCCACCCAAACTCCCTCTGTCAGCCCAGCTCTTCTGGCCTGTATATCACCCTTGAAGGCCACGTCCACAGAGAAGCTGCCCCTAAGGACCCACCCAGGCTGGCTGGGGGATGAGTCCTGCTTGGCAGCCCCTGCCTGGGCAAGTATCCCACCTGCCTGGGGGCCTGGGGCACTGAACAAAGAACTGCACCTTGTTCTCAGCTGCTTCACCAGTACCAAGCACTCCTGGCAGGATGACATGCATTCGATAAATGTGGAGAAAATGGTACGAATGAATGCCAAGGCACCAGCTACATATTTTAGTTTTTATTATAAAAGGATGTATCCTATTGCCAACATTCCCTCTTGCCACCCCATCCTCATGCCCTCGTGCCACCAAAGCTCTGGGGAGAAGTTAACGAAATGTATTTCAGAGGACAATTACTTTTATCTCTCTCAGCTTATAGAACACCCACAGCACAACACTGAGGTGGGTGTGAGTCCAAGACTCAATCATGAGGAGGTGGCTCTATACGGAACAACACCTCATACTTGTTTTTACCAAAGTTTTCCCATAGGAAGAGATTTGAATTAAGATGATGAAAAGACATTTTGGGAGGATCTACCCAGGAATCTGGGAGCACACAATCCTCCTGCCCACTAACAGGTGTGCCTCTCTGAGAAACTCTACTCCCTCTGGGCAGGCCACTTAGAAAAAAACCTTCTCCCCTCCAAGCCGGCACACAGCCCCAACAGGCTCCCAAGTAGAATGCAGGCGAGGTTGCAGACTCCTCTGCCACAACCTGTGCCCCACATGCCATAGTCCTGGTCATGACTCAACCCAAAGCAACACAGGTCTCTAATGTCCTGGTCAAAACATTTTCTATCTGTCCCTCAGCCAAACTGTAGCATTTGAGGCTGGAACCCTGGGATAACAGAGAATGACAACTTCAGACCCCCAAGAATTTCTTCAAAACAACATGGAGGACGCAAAAGAAAAGGAAAGTTGTTTTTTTTCCCCCATTGCCAAGATGCGCACAGGAGAGGCAGAGGGAAAAAAGATTCAAGTTCAAACTCTCCGTGCCTGACATTTGGCCCAGGCCCTGGCCAGGACCTCCCCTTGTCCGGGTGGTCAGCATGAAGGCACAGCAGCCCTGTTTCCTCTAACTAAGTGTCTTCCTCTGAAGGAAGACAACCAGGTTCTCCTTTCTGGCCCCAGCTTACCCAATGGAGTAAGGAGAGGAGGAAGAAATGGTTTCAACAACCAGAGTGCAGGTGGAATAAAAGAGCCACTTTTTTTTACGGTGCATGTTTCTACAACAAGGAAAATAAGCTTCCGTATTACCTCCCTACATGAGCAGATATTGAACAGGCATGTGCAGAGATGGACCCAATGTAGATTGGCCTTTGAGGCATCCATCCAAGAGGACAGTTCTAAGATGAGAAGTCAGTGCACACAGCCACATGTCCCCAGCAGAGCAGTCAACCTGGGGGCACGGTGGCCATATGCTGGCATTCCCCGGACAGTCTGGGTTTAGGCCTACTGTCCCTGCAAAATTACTTCTGTTATCGTTGCCTCCATGTCATTCTCAAAAATACCCAAGAACAGATGAAAATCCTATGGTCACACTGCCCACCAGCCTCTGCCTGCTCTTGGAGTGACCATGAAGTCAGCAAGTCAACCTACCTACCCAGGCCCAACCCAAGCAAGTGACCAAGTTGAAAAAGTTGAAATGTTATACTAAGAAGAAAGGATATGAATGTAAATAAAAATCATTGAGAAATGTCTGTGAAATTAGAAAATTGTCAAATGGACAAAAGTGGTTTCCTGCCTGTAGAGTCACTGACACTGAAGGCACGGATGAAACCATTTGTTCCTGAGCAGCACCAGGCGCCAAGTCAAAGAAGGTGCTGAGAAAGGTTTTCTTTCCCTAACCGCCCTGTGTCCACCTGGGAGGCTGGCAGGTGCTGTGGTAGGCGATGGGCGAGGGCCAGGCCCCGAAACTGCTCCAGCAGCCTTCCTGACAGACCCACTTCTGAACCTCAACGTGCACAAGCACACCTGGCCCCCCAGGGCACTGCCGCCCTCCCTGAGTCCCCACTAGCCTCCCCCATGCACCCTGTAGGCCCCCAGAGAGGAAGAAATGAACAGTAAGGATAAACAGCACGTGAGCAACAGCTGAGCAACACAGAAGCGGGTGGGAATGGGAGAACTGCCTTATCCCCCTGCACGGGAACTGGGGCCACACTCGATTACCCAGGGCTTGGTGAGGAAGGGAGCTCGAGATTACTCAGGCTTATGTTTCTCCCCAAGGCCTGCTCGGCTGAGAGATGGATGGGGAGTCTGAGAAAACAAGAGGCTCAACTCACAGCTCTTCCCGGCTCGACTCCTGCATCAATATTTAAGATGAAACAAGTTACAGGCAAAACATAATATAAAATGGAAATTTTGTCTCGGGGTCTTAGAATCTCAAGAGCTTGGATATACAGTCTCCCAGGAAGGGCAGAAATTCCCAAGATGTTGCCTCTGCCACCTGACAGGTTCTTCTTGCACCATCCAATGATGGGAAAACTCAACATCCGCCCACCCCAGCTGCAGCACCAGTAGAGAAGACTCCACCATTTATTACACCAAATGCCCACTGTGGATACATCCACATCACTTTGCGGAAACCTCATGGCAACCCAGAGAAGTAGATAATAGAGTCTCCATTCTGTAGATGTGGAAACTACAGCTCAGAGAGGTTAAATAAATTAAGTTACTGAACTCAGGTTGTTTTGAGTTCCAGGTTCCTTCCATGACACCCAACCAGTGAGGGCCCCTGGCTGCCCGAAGCATCACCATAGAAGGGAGTAAAACATGCCCCACGCCACCCACTGCACTGACTCCTCCCAGGTGCTTGTCATGTGTGTTCTCTCACTACGAACAACACTCTCTCTTGCAGATGTGGAAATGCGGCTTAAAGACCACTGTATGTAGAGGCAGGCGGGTTGCTCTTCTGGGCAACTCTGGGGTGGGTCCCAAGAATCTGCATTTCTAGCAAGTTCTCAGGTGACAGTGCTGCTGCTGGTCTAGGGTCCACATTTTGAGAACCACAGCTCTAACAGGAGGGTTTCAAGCAAGCAGAGAAGTGGTCGCTTATGCTGCAGGTCAACATGGAGAAACCCCATATGACCAAGACCAAGGCCAAGGCATCCTCTTCAACAACTTTCCGCAAATCCCTCATTAAAAAATGCAATAAAGCTCAATCTCCCTCAGTCTAGCATCTCCCCGTACACTCCCACATCAGCACCAGCAGTGGCACCCAGTCCACAGACGCACCCACCATCCCAAGACAGCCTCTCCATCCCCGTCTTTACCTGTGCTCAGGCTCTGCTAACATTGCCCCCCCGCACTCTGTCAGCCCATCTTTCGAGGGCCACATCAGCTGCTCTCTGTTCTAATAATCCCTTCAGAAAATAACCTTCGTATTTATGGTCAGCTGACTCTAGACAAAGGCACTAAAGCAATTCAGTGGAGAAAGGACAGTGTCTTTAACATGAGGTCCTGAAACAACTGGATATCCACATCCAACAATAAACTTAGCTTTTACCTCACATCATACACAACAAATATTCAGCTCCAGATGGATTACAGACCTAAATGTCAGATGTAAACTATAAAGAAAACATAGGAGAAAATATTTGTGACTTTAGATTATGTAAAGTTTTCTTAGATATGACACCAAAAGCACAATCTATTTAAAAAATTGATAAATTGAACTTTATCAACATTTAAAACTTCTGTTCACTGTTAAGAAAAAGACAAACCACAGACTAGGAAAAAATATTTCCAAATCATATATCTGACAAAGGGCTTGCAACTCCAATACATGAAGAACTCCTATGACTCAATAATAAGGAGATTACCAAACCAGTTTTAAAAAGCAGGCAAAAGCCAGGCATGGAGCCTCACGCCTGTGGTTCCAGCTACACAGAGGGGATCGCTTGAGGCCAGGAGTTCAAGGTTGCTGTGAGCTATGATTGTGCCACTGCACTGCAGCCCGGGTGACAGAGTGAGATCCTGCCTCTAAAAAACGAAAAAGTGGGCACAAGACTCAGACACTTCACCAAAGGAGTCATCTTTGAGTGGCTTATAGCTCCTGAAAAGATGTTCATCATTAGCCACGAGGGAAATGCAAATGAAAACCATAGTGAGATACCACTGTGCATCTCATAGAAGGCCGAAGTCTGAAACTTACACAAAGTAACCTGTTCAGACTCTGGCCGTGAGGACTCAGCTGCCACCTGGGCCCCCTTTGTCTTCTGCAGTCACCAGAGCCAGTGACACACAGGCACCTGGAGGTGAGGACAAGGTCCGCTCCTCTCTGCATCTCTGTCCCTGAGAAGAACAGCACAGGGCAGGCTGGGTTGGGAGGGAGACGCAGGATCCCTGAACAAACTGCTCTGGGTGTGCATTTGAGCTCCTCTGAACTAAGCTAGCTGTGTGAGGAGCCATTTTGTACCTCCCTGGCTACATGGCGGTGTCCGTCAGATGAGATGGCAACCCTTGCCCTATAAAAACACAAAAAATTACCAGTTTAAGTCATTATTAGAGGAAGCGGCATAACCTGTGACAAATACACATAGACGCTGCTCAAGCTAATCTGTGCCACAAAATCCCAGACATCCGAAACTCCACTTGCCCCTGCTCTCCCCTGACGCCTGAAAACAAGGTGCAGCGGACAGTGTGAATGCTGTCGCTCCCCTGGTGGCCACGGCCTGTCCCGCCCTGGCCTACCCAGAGCTACTCACCCACAGCTCCAGGGCTGTGTCAGCCACCAGAAGTCCCTGGGAGGTTTCCAAATCCTGTGGGCCTCTGGAAGCCCCGACCAGTGCCAGAGCTGCCCGAGTTTCTCTCCCTGGGCAACTGAGGAGCCTTAATTATCTGATGAGCGTGATGACTTAGGGCTCAGAACACACGGCATATGGCTTCACGTCTTCGTCCAATCATTTCCAAACCTCAGATGGTAAGTGTTTGCGTCTTTTCTTTTGAGCCATGAGGGGAAGAGTGAGGGTTTCTGAATGTCCACTAACCCGCTGGGGTGGAAATGCCTGCATGCACTAGGCACTGGGACAATGGCGCCACGCTAGGTAGGGTAGGTAAGGGAACAAGATCGAGTGAAACGGCTCTGTCAAAAAACTGATAAACATCAGTGCCTGTAGATGGAGAATCACAACAGGATCTAAGAAGAAGCTTTGAAAAAAATCACTGAATAGGATCAAGCCTCTAGCTCCTACAATTAACTTAAAGAGGAATAAAGACAAAGAAAGAAGTCAGAGAAACAAGTTAAACACCACTACAGTCATGCAACTGGCAAAATTCCCACCTGTACAACAGTTTATTCAATGGAAAATCTGTAAGAGGAAAAAAAGGTAAACAGGAAACCTACAGATTAAAAATGGATTTCACACGTCAATTTCTTAAATTCTGATTCACACGAATGTTAAAAAATATGACACTGAGATCACTGGAAATGTAAACATTGACTGGATATTTATTGATAACTAGGAATTGTTAATTTTAAAGCATAGTATTGTGATTTTTTTAAAAGAGTTTCAGCAGTAGGCAAGGCCTAATGTCTCATGCCTGTAATCCCAGCACTTTGCGAGGCTAAGACAAAAGGATTATTCAAGGCCAGGAGTTTAAGACCAGGTTGGGCAACACAGCAGGACTCCATCCCTCAAACTCGTTTTTAAAAAATTAGCCAGGTGTAGTCGTGCACGCCTGTAGTTCCAGCTACTCAAGAGGCCGAGCGAGAGGATCGCTCAAGCACAGGAATTCAAGGTGACAATGAGCTATGATGGCCGTGAATTGCTACTTGTAGAAGATGGGTGACAGGTACAGGAGGGGTCATTATATCATTATGGCACTTTGTGTATATACTTGAAATCTCCATAATAAACTTATTAAAAATACATAGTGATGGCTCGTGAATATATGCCATGCTACCATCTGCAATGTCCTTTCCCTCTGGCACCTTCACAGAAGTTGCCCAGTCCCGAGATGGGCGTGGCTGGGATTCTTACTCTCATTGGACAGATGAGGAGCTAAATGTCAGAGAGGTAGAAGGACAGCCACAGTTCTGAGCAAGAACCAGCAGCGCTGAGATTATGACGCACATCTCTGATCAGTCCAGGGTACTCACTTTTTCCCACAAGATAAAATGAGCCCCTTTCCTAAGACATGGGCGAGACATTTGGCAGCCCAGACAGGTGGATGGGCTTCACCCAGGAGATTTGACTGTGGGGCTGAGTGGCCAGTCCAGCCCCTAGGAAGAACTGAGGAGTTCTAGTTCCCAGACCAATTGGAGCACCATGATTGAGGGAAGACTGGGCCTAAGGGTTTAAGTGACAAGCCCTGACCAGAACGTAAGTGCCAAAGATAATGTGAGACTTTTGTCAGTACTTATTATCTCTTCCAGGTGAACAGAAGGTTAACTACCACCCTGCCCCCCTTAGAAGCCCCCTGCAGAAGTGAGGCTTGCCTTAAAAACTAGGTGGAGAGTGCGGGTGAGAGCCTATGAGTGGGGGCTCTGGTGGACACACCTCCCCAAGGAGGAGGGGTACACAGTGAATGGCCAGATGCTGCAGGA
Organism: Avahi laniger; assembly: GCA_963575035.1. Lineage (NCBI taxonomy): Eukaryota > Metazoa > Chordata > Mammalia > Primates > Indriidae > Avahi > Avahi laniger. Next base: position 97,198 of record CAUYSK010091453.1, read on the forward strand.
GAGCAGCTGACTCACCAACCAAACATGTCCTGAGCACCAAAGTGCACTGGACAGAGGACCGAGGTGGTGGGAAGATACAGAGATGCACAAGACACAAATGCTACCTTCAAAGAGCTCGCTGTCTGCCTTTGTGGCTCCTGCACTTTGCTGCTGCAAGTTAGTCACCAGGCGAGATTTAAATATCCTGATGCCCAGGTTGCATCCAACCAATCAAATCAGAATGTTGCAGGGTTGGGGGTAGGGACAGGCATCACTCTTCTGTAAAGATCCCCTGATAATTACAATATGCAGCAAAGTTTGGGGATCTGTAGTCTGGCAAGAGAGAATTCGAAGTAGAAAACAACCAACCCCAACCAAGAGACTCATGGCATTCAGAACAGCAAGGCACTCCTTCTAGCAGGAAGACCAGGGAGGATACAAGGCAGAGCTGGCTTGAAGCGGGGCTCAAAGGAAAAGAATAAATGTGGCTGAAGTGCAAAGTTACATGGTGCTGACTGTGTGCAGTCTGGGATGTGGGGTGAGCCTCCACAGACCACATTTTTGCTCTGCCTACAGCTCCCTGCCAGGCTCTGCCCATAGGGTGCTAGCAGGAGGCCTTAGGACTACAGGAGGAGGAAGGGACCTGCACTCGCCCTGAGGGTTTTCTGCCTGTCTGTGATCACAGCAACACTGCACCTCACCTCCAAGACCCCAGGTGCCCCTTCCTCAGAGGGCCTCCGTGGCCCCAGACTTCTAACTTTGATGATTCCATGCCCTTGCTTGGATCCCCAGCTGTAAGGCCGTGCTTCTCTCTGCAGTTGGAACAAGATGCCTCAGTGCCATCTTCTACCTACTGAGCAACCCAGGGGCCGACTTTATGACTCATGCACAACCCCATGTCAAATCCGCTCTGTTAATAACCGTCATGGTTTCTCTCTCCTGGCAGATGACGAGAGCACTTTCTCAGTCTCACTCTAGATGCCACTGAGAAACCGGGCAAATGAGGCCCCAAATCACTGCTAATTACTTGAGCAAAAATCTAGTCCAGTCATTTCCACAAAAGGGAAACAGAAGCCCTTGAAAACATGCCCTTCACACAGGCCATCATGTGCTCCAGCTGTGGGACCCCGATGGGGGAAGGTCTTGAAAGTGTAATAACGGAGCACCCAAAAGATGACAGCATCATCACCAACTGCTGAGCATCTGCTACGCCTCAGTGTGGCGCTGGGTACTTCACATGGATTAACATCACTGCTTACAACAACAGGTAGGACGTGGATTATTATCCCTACTTTGAAGAAAACCAGTCATAAGCTCCACAAGGCCAGGTGACTTGCCCAAGACAGATAAGCCAGCTTGTGGCAGAGTCAGACTGCAAACGGGCTCTGCGTGGCTCCAGGTTATGCTCGTTTAGCCTTTGTCCAGCAGAGTAACCAGGAACACCGATCTGCAGACAAGGAGGCGCACGTGTGAGGATGAGCCACGTGCGACACACCTCCCATGTGCTAAGGAAAGGCTCCAGGCATGTCCCCACTGGAGAGGCCACTCAAGAACAACAGAGGAAAAAACCCAGAAGGAAAACCTCATATCTAAGACTTCTGAAGAACAAAAAGCTGCGCAGTGTATGGAGATCCAATCAAATAATCATATTTTTCTTTTCTCACAAAAAAAGAATTTCTCCTGTCATCTGAGTCAGCAAACCACTGCATCTTCCAAAGTATTGAATTTCTCTAATCAAATTGCTTCTCTAGGCTGAACTCTAACATTTCTTCCTTCTGCCTATTAATCATTTGGAGGCTCCTATTGATTCAAGAGCCATCTGGGTTTCTATTAGGAAAACTTTAAAACTGCTAATTAGCAGGGAGGCAGTGTGGGGTAGCAGAGACCCTGGACAGAGAATCAGGAGTCCTGGCTTCTAACAGCCGTCTGCCAAGGGCTTGCTAGATGAACTTAAGCCTCCGTTTCCCCTATAATCAGTTGAAGGGTCAAGAGCACATCAAAATGATTTCTCCTTGTTTCTAGAAGCTAAGTTTGTAGGGTTTTTGATGTTGTTGTTATTAAGCTAAGTTTCTGAAGGACTTTCCCATTTCCTCTTAGATGAAAAACAAGGTACCTAGAAAATAAAAAAAAAAAATGATCTGCATTTCAGAAGGATTGCAGAAGGGAACACAAAGGGGTTGAGAAATGCTAAAATAATATAAATAAGGTTAAATAACAACTAGCAATAAAACTGGGCCCCACAGAGTTAAGGATCACATTGATGATTCATAAGGCACTTTAGAATGTTTCAAGGATTAAATCAAAAACAAAAAGAGACAGTTGAGAGAGAGAGCTAGATATCTGAGTTCCGGGCTGCGCTAGGCTTGGATAAACAGTGATGTGAGACAACAGCATAACCCCCAGGAGACGAGACTGTACGGAAATCCTCAAGGAGAATTTCAGAGTACCCCAAGTTGTAGATTGCTCGGGGAACTCTTCCCTCTTGCAGCAAAGCCACTCTCTGATCCACAGGGGTGCACTGTCAAGACAGATGACAGAGCTGATCCCCTCAGACCCTCCCAGCAATAAATCTCTCCAACTATGACGGTGTTTGGATGCATTCTCTGAACACAGTGCCTCTGCAGCGAGGCAGGATGGAATAAAATTGGGTATCTTGAAGCATGTAATGAGATAACATCTATTACCATAAATTATAAAAAGATTTATGCATAAATGAGGGTTGTCACAAAATTTAATTTTAATGGTTTGATAATTAAACAAAAAAACACAATAATTACCATATCTTAATTTTCCAGTAAATTTGCTGTTGTTGACACTGTATCTTCTTAAGAAAGTTCATGCTGTTTCATTCAGAAAAGCTTTCTACTATTTCCAGTCATCCCTTGAAACTGGATGAGGAGGAATGTCCAGTTCTGTGTGACACAGCTTCAAGACTTACGGGTAACTCCCGCGGAGAGGCCTGTGGTGGCGAAAGGCAGCTGGCGCTCAGCAGCCAGGTTCCAGCTCCAGCTGACTGCATGCCCCTCGGCAAGCCTCGGCTTCTCTGACTCAGAGGGGAAAATGGGTGCCGAGCCTGTAGAACCACTGTGAGGATTATAGAAGCCAGGCATGTGAAAGTGGTCTTGCCTGACACCACTCCTGGGACAGAAATGAAAGTTAATATTGGCCTCCAGCTGCATGACTGGGGACGGCGTTTTGAGTGTCATGACTGAAGGTGCGGAGCCCAGCAAATATAATCACTACATGCCAAGCTTCACAGAGCATGTTGGGCAAGGGGAAAGTTAACTAATGGTCCTCAGTTACAGAACCGATGCATCAAGCACGTCACAGAAACTCACAAGCTGAGAGATGAGTCACTAATTTCCAAAGGACCTTTTAGAGAAGAGATTAGGAAGGTAGAAAAGCACTTCCTACACGCATTTGCTTAAATGTTCTATTAATATTTTAAATTATAAGACTAAGAAGATATCTCTAAGAAATAACGGTGACAGGAGTGGTCTTTCGAATTTTGAAAAATGTGACTATTCAGAGTCTGTGAACAGCCAACTCTTCCATGCTACCACCGCACGCCCCCACCCCCACGCCCCTCTCTCAGCTCACTGCTCCTTCTGCCTGCACGGCTCTCCCCTTCCACTCTGGCCCTGGCTAACTCCTGCTCGTCTGTCATGTCCTGCTGTGGACTGAATATTTGTTTCCCCCAAAATCTATATGTTGAAATCCTAACCTCCAAGGTGATGGTATTAGGAGATGGGCCCTTTGGGAGATGATTAGCACATGAGGATAGAGCCCTCACGATTGGGATCAGTGTCCTTATGAAGTTAGCTCAAGAAGAAACCCTTGCCTGTTCTCCAACATGTGGACACAGCAAGAGGGCTCCATCTGTGAACCAGGAAGTGGGGCCAGATACAGAATCTGCCAGCACTTTGATCTTGGACTTCCAGCCTCCAGAACTGTGAGAAATACATTTCTGTTGTTTATAAGCCACCCAAGTCTACGGTGTTTGTTATAGCAGCCCAAGCAAACTCAGATATGTTCCATATTAACATCGCTTCCTCCAGCAAGCCTTCCCAGCCACTATCTTCTACCCCCCCACCCCGTGCCGGGGTTGGGTACCCTCCTATGTGCTTCCAACTCTCCTCGCACTGTGTCACTATTGTTGTGTGTGTGCTTTTCTTCCATACCAAAATATCAGTGCTGTGAAAGCACAAGCAGTACCACACTTACTCACCATCCTCACTCCCAGCAAAGCCTGACACCTGGTAGACCCTCAGGAAATATTTATTGAATGAACAAATGAACACCCTGGAAACCAAAGATCCAGTTTGCTTCTCTGCCTCACCCTTTCTTCTGCTGGCTAGAGTTGGTCTTCACGATGCTCAATGCAACTTACCAAAGGTCACACGGAGCAGAAAGAGGGGAAATAAACAGAATTGGTCCCCGTCCACCCTGCTCCAGCCTCTCCTGCACCACTGCAGGCTTAGCTCACAAGTTACCTCCCCTTGGCACAGGGTGCAGCCAGGCACAGCCTTGGCATGGGACAGACGTAGTTCCCTCTAAGTGACTTTGATTGACTTACTCAGTTTGCTTATCTATTAATATAAAATGAGGACAAAATCTCCCACATGAGGATATTATGAGGATTAACTGTGATTTCACATGGAAATGCTAAGTCAATATTATTTCCATCCTTTCTTCCCCTAGGAGCATGTTGCTCCTCCTCCGTGCTGCCAGGGATACATTTCTACCCATAACTCTTGCACTGGGTAAAACGAGATCACCTCTTTCTACCAGGAGGAGGGGAAGAGGCAAGCAACACAAAAATCTAATTGGGGCGGTTGGTCTCTCTCTTAGATTGCAGACCAGCCTTGAATGCAGGGTGCAAACAGCAGCATCAAAGCCATGGTAATCCCAGGAACACAGTTCTTCCTTTAAGACTAGGCTGTGCTATCTCCAGAAGAAAGCATTGTGCACCTGCCTACTTCCTAGAGAGCAGTAGGAGCATCACCTGCTGCTCTTGCTGGAGAGATGAAGATGAGTCTGAGCAACACTAGCCCCCACCTACGGGCAGAGTCCGCCCTCTCCCCACTTCAGAGTAGCAAAGCCCAGGCAGAGGGAAGCTTGCTTTGGCATCCAGCAAAGCTCGAGGGGTGGCAGGGAAGAGTCCTCATAGGAGAAGGGGAGAGCCAGGAGAGGCGTGAAGCTCAGGACTATGGGAAGGAAGGCGCACTGAGGAGACAAAGCCTGGAAGTATCAGGACCACATCCAAGGCCAACATCTGTAAGGTGCTTCCTGCTGCTGCCAAGTAAGGTACAACCACCTCCCCTTTCTCCACCTGAACTTCTCCATGAGAACAAAAGAACTGTGAACCCCTCCACGAAGGCAGAGCATGCATTTGACCCACGGCAGGCTGGCAAGGTGACAGAGGTTCGGGAAAGGGAAAGAAAGTGATTCCCTGTATTCTGAGCCTCGGGGCTTAAACCTCCCAAACAGGGACTCACAGCAGAATCGCCATGGGTTAGCAGGCGTCCTCAGCACTGGAGACGCTGAGAGGAATACCCATGATGATGTCCCAGACAAATGAAATGTCTCAACTTCCAGTTTGCCCACTGCTCCCACCGCCCCCAGGACAGCAAAACGCCCTGGTCAGGCAGAAGAGGTGGGGCTGCCCCAGCAGGGGCAGACACTTGTCGCACTGTTTGGTGCTCCCCAGCTAGGAGAGGTCCTTATGTATTCATCTCAGCACTCCTGGAGCCTGATGCAGGGCTTACCACATAGCAAGTTCCTGAAGTATCAATATTTATTGAATGAATATTTTATGAATGGATAAAAGAATATGTGAGCTAGGAACATTCAGACATGAGAATTTAAATGAAAAGCTTAATAACGAAGAAGGCTGACACACAAGACTAAATTGCAATTATTTGCAACTGGGATTGTCAATATCATTCAGCCTTCAGTTGCCAAGAATGATTCAAGCTTACTAATACTGACAAATTTAGCGATTTATAATTTTTATAAAGTGCTTTATATTAGTGCCATAAGAAGACGAGACTTAATGTTCTTTGGGATCTTGGGCTACATCAAAACACCTAGACATGACAGGCTAGACAGAAAGCAGATAGTTCCCTACACAATTATGGAGAACATCCCTGGATCCCACAGCTGCCAGCAGCTTAGACCCCAAAGGATGCATCGGTATCTTCTGAAAGCACCTGTCTTTATCCTTAGGGGCCTGAGCACCACATTCAGCCACAGCCCTCACGCTCACACATGGAAGAGCACGTGAGCCCCACGCATATATCCACACCCATGTGGGAAATTCTGTCCAGGTTACAAGAGAAAGGTGATCTTGGGAAGGAGGGTTTTCTGGCTCCTCTCTAAGTAAGGCCATAAATGCCCCCCAAGCCACTGAATCTCTGGCTTCCAACTACAGGGCTACAGGGCCTGACTTGACATTCATGTGTGTCATTAACAATCATCACATTAAATATGAATACCCTGGAAACCACCGCATACTGAGTGCATTAGCATGGAAATGAATAAGTGGCATATTTACACAATGAAATATTAATAGCAGTTGAAACGAAAGAACCAGAGTTATATTTAGCTCCAAAGGATAATGCTGATTTTAAAAGTTTGAAAAGGACATATATGATATGGAACCACTTATGTCATTAAAAAAAAAACTCTCAAAATAATGTTTGGTTGTGGATATATGTATACACAATAAAAGTAGTGAAACATGTATATGAATGGACACCATCACCTCCAAGGCAGAAATTACCCTGCAGAGGAAAGAAAGAGAAACGAAGATGGATGAGGTGGGTTTAGCTACTTTTTTCTTTTGCTTATTTTTCCCAGCATTTTCTCATGAAAAATTTAAAATATAAAGTTGAAAACATTTTACAGCGAACACCCTGCATGCCCACTGTGAGATGCTGCTGCTGACATTGTACTCTACTTGCTTCATCACCGAATCTGCCCATCTGCCCATCTGCCCATCCCTCTGCCCACCCATTAATCCATCTGATATTTTACGCATTCCAAAGTCTACTGCAGATATCACACACAGACCCCAAATCCTTCAGTTATTGACTAGAGTTCAACATTGGTTTACAGTTTTTGAAACACAGAAATTTCAAGTGAACATTTGCTGACTTTTACCAAATGTACACACTTGTGTAGCCCAAACCCCTACTGAGTTAGACACCATAACCAGCACCCATAAAATCACCTGTGCTCTTTCCCACTCAGACCCCTCTCCTGAGCCCTCCAGAGAAAATCCATGTTTTGACCTTTTTCCATCGTAGAGTGGTTTTGCTTGTTCTAGGATTTCATATAAATGGAATCACATAGTCTGTGCTCTTTCAGGTAAGGTTCCTTTCACCCAGCACAACATTCCTGAGATTCGCTCATGTTGTTTTGTGTATGAGTAATTCGCTCATTTTTGCTGCATTTGTAAGAAAATACCACCACTTGTTTATCTATTCTCCTGTAATGGGCACATGGGCTCTTGTTATTTTTTGGCTAGGAACATTCTTGTATAGGTCTTTTGTGACCATATGTTTTATATTTTTCTTGAATAAATAACTACAGTTGGCCAGGCATGGTGGCTCACTCCTATAATCCCAGCACTTTGGGAGGCCAAGGTGAGCGAATCATTCGAGGCCAGGAGTTCAAGACCAGCCTCGGCAACATAGCAAGATCCTATCCTTACAAAAAAATAAATAATTTTAATTAGCTGGGTGTGGTGGCACACACCTGTAGTCCCAGCTACTCAGGAGGCTAAAGCAGGAGGATTGCTTGAGGCCAGGAGTTTGAGGCTGCAGTGAGTTATGATCTGGCCACTGTGCTCTAGCCTGAGCAACAGAGTGAGACTCAGTCTCTAAAAAAATAAATAAATAAGCAGGGTTGAAATAGCTGGGCAAAGGGTAAGTGTATGTTTAGTTTTATAACAAAGTGCCAATATTTTGCCAAAGCAGTTGCAGTATTTTATATTCCTACTAACAAGGCATGAGAGTTCCAGTTGCTTCACATCCTCGCCAACATTTGGCATTATCTTTCCTCCTTTAAGCATTCAGAGGAATGAGTAGTGGGTACTCATCATGCTTTGGATTTGCATCTCCTCACTGACTAGTAATGTTAATGTCAGCTATTTTTTTAAAACGTTTTATTTCCTTAAAATGAAAGAGAGATAGAAAGAGAAACAGATCTGGAATACATAAAGCAAAATGCTTAAAATTAGAACATGGACATGCTAGTTTCTAAATTATTTTCTGTATGTTTTAAGTATTTAGCAATTTAAATTATTAATAAAAAATTTTATTCCATCTCTAATTCTGTCTCTGAGTGTATGCCCCTAAAGCCCAGGCTGTGCTCGGAGGCACAGCTTCTTGGTAGGCAGGAAGGCCCAAGGGGAGAGGCCAGGGACTAATCCAAGGGGCTCCACCACAGAAGGACAGCATCTTTCCAAAGTCACGGAGCTCTGCCTGCCTCAGGGACATGTCCCAGTGGCCCTGGCTTTGCTCCTGACCAGTTCCCACTTCCACCTCAGCTCCCCATTCACCTCTGCTGACCCTGGGCTTGAAAGTGCCACCTCTCTCTGCCCTCCATGGACTGGACTCAGTGACAGTGCTCCTCTCTGAAAGGTCTGAGCCTGGCCTGTCTTTTGGTAGAATTAACTCCCCAAAGGAATTCCTTTGATATTGATAATACAGCTTCCAAATCAATGCCAAATATTTCCAAATACAGCTTTCTTAAGAATTGAAACATGAAAGATGCTCAGAGGAGTCAATGTCTTCAAAGGCAGTATCTGAAAGCACATGTTGGTGCTTTCAGGTGGACACCATCTGGTTTTACTGACTTTACACTTGACTCTAATGTGAAGCCATCCCAGATTCTGTCAGCAAACTTGAATAATTATTAGAATACCTCAGAAAGGGAGATGAGACTGGACTGTCCCGTCCTCCAAGGTTTCAGAGGGTGATTATTTCCATGATCAACCCAGTGGGCTGATGAAAGCACGGAGGCACCTGGGACATGGGGACACTCACCGCTGGCACTCGCCGGCATGCAGGACAAGCTCTTCGTTGCTCTTGGCGCTGACTGTCAGCTCGTGCTCAGTGGAGTTGAAGACGTCCAGGAGTAGGTGGCACTGCCGGGTGCTGTGTTGAAAGACAAAAGAAAGTTCAGCACCCTCTGACAGCCAAAGAGGAGTCGCTTTGCCCTTTTCTCCTCTTCAATGATATTGCATTACTTAAGATGTACAAAGTGTGATATATGAAAATGCCCTCCCTCCAGACTTATCAGCTACACACGCAAAATGAAAAACAAAAACACACATGTCATTTGTGTTAGCCACCATTTGTTAGATTCCATTGCAGTTGAACGTCTAAAACTAACACAGTATCTCAAATACCAAGCATCACAGCTAGCATATGACAAGTGATCAGCAAGTATCTGCTGATCTAAACGGGCGGCTGTACCTAAGGCAGGACGCACGGAGACATGGCGACAGAGCAGAGCCATTCTTGTGGAGAAGCAGGCTAAACAGTTTTCCTTGGAGGGAAAAGACTCAGAGACAAAGATCTGTGCTCTGGGTCAATTTTTAGCTTAATGTGACTTCAAAACATGCCCTTCCGAAGGGCATTTGGATGCTCAGATGCATTTCCCAAGGTGGAGGGCAAGTCTTTGCTGGCTGTGAAAAGGAAAGTCCAGACAGGGGAAAGGGGAAGGAGAGCCAGCACTGCCGGGCGCCCGGGCTGCTCCACTCACTAGCCCTGTGACGGGTCCTCGCGAGCCCCGAGGACACTGAGGAGCGGGAAGCTCCGGAGAGGACAAGCACACTGTGGAGATGACTGAGACCCGAGGTTCAGGGTTCAAAGTCCTGAGCCTTCCATGGTGGATGGGGACCCATGTTCCTAAGCCACACCTGTCCTCTGTTCTTTCCAGAGGAGAGAACTGAAGTGCAGAGGGTGCAGGGACGTGTCCGTGGGTTCTCTCTCTCTCTCCCTCTCTCTTTCTCTCACACACACATACGCACACACCCACACATGTACAGACACTGTCCTGTGAAATGTCAGTTTTTCCAGAATATATGGGTGTGTGATCTACCGTCAAAGGGGACAGCAGAGAGCACTGTTACCATTTTTATTATACACCACGGGGTGGACAAGACGCTGCATGGCTTTAGATGATTCTCAGATTTGGGGGTGCAGTGTCTTCCCCAGAGGTTCAGCACTGGAAAATATTCACTATTCTGACAAGAGGCCTCCTAACTCAGCTCACACACAAATGAGCGTCTAAGAATGAAGATCTATTCCACCATTGTCATAACTTCATGAAATCTTTAATCACAGCAAAATCTTTCATCAGAAAAGGGAACTCGCAAAACATTTATCAGAGGAGTAAAACCGAAGTGATTTTTAAAAGACTCAAATATATGTTGTTTTCGCTCACAGAATATAGTACTTAGAAAACTGCACAGGAACGAACAGCATCAATACAAAATGGATTTTTTGTCCGCTTTCTTTTCTGACTCACTGTCTGGTGTGGGGGCATCTCGATGCAGTGTTTCCATTCCTAATTGTTGACATTATCATTTATTGGTGGATCTCAGCTTTCTATCTGTTACTCATAAATAAATTTCCTTTCCCAGACTGCAATAGCATTTTGTGCCCACCGTAATGTCATTTGCTCTGCGTATCTTTCCATGTCACTTCGGGTGATTTGTTTTAAGGCTTACGGTCTGTTGGAACATACAGTTTATGTTTAATTCTTGTCTGCTTTTTGTTTTTGTTTCCTGGCTCTATCTTTCTGAAGTATGGGGAAATCTGAGAAAGCTTCCTGGAAGAAGTGAGATCAGAACAAGTCTTTGAAGGACAGATCCATTTGCTTTGTGTAGAAGAGGGAGGGACAAAGGCCCGGCAGCACACAGGAGCACAATTATTTGGGGAATCTGGAGTCAGGTTGAGTGAGGGAAATAAGGCTTGTCAGGGGAAAAAGAGATGCACATTCTAGGTAAAGAGAGCAGCATGTGTAAAACCACCTTGCTATAGTGAGTGTGCATTATTTCCTCAGCCCAGAATTAGGAATTTGATTAACTAATTCATCTAACACATACCTACGGCATCCCTCCTATGTTCCAGGTATGGGTCTAGACACTTGGGACAAGAAAGTGAACAAGAAAGACAAGATCTCTGCTTTCACAGATATTGCATTCTGTGAGGGGGAAGGGCAAAGAAGATAGGGGAGTTTAAAAAATGCAAATTTTCGCCATTTTTTTTTAAATTAGAAAAACAAGTTTAAAAAGAGAAAGATTTCTCAAATGAGTTCCAAGATATATAAAATATGGGAAAAAAGACTAAAATGTTTCGCTGCATTAAAATTAAGAACTCTGGTGCAATCAAATACATTAAAAAACAAACCAGACACAAGCTTTGTTTTTCATGTGTTGCAAATACCTCTTTGCAGTATTTGCAACACATTAAACTGACAAAGGATTCAAATTCTAAATTTATAGAGAACTCCTATAAATCAATAAGAAGGAAATGACCCAATAGAAAACCAAGCAAAGGGCAAGAATCAACAATTTTAAGTAGAGGAAACCCAATAACCAATAAACAGGAACAGAAGCTCAATTGAACTACTAGGCAGAGAAACGGAAACAAAACCCTGAGATGGTATTTCCCACCCAACCTACTGAAAATATTTAAAAAGTGTTCCAGTAGCAAGTGTTGGCCAAGCTGTAGATCAAGAGGAAATATGGGAATTCTTATTCACTGCTGTTATGGGTATAAATTGATACAACCCCTTCAGAGAGAAAATTAGGAATATCTAGGCAAGCTACAGGTAAGTACCCTTTGACCTAACAATTCCACTTCTAGACATATTTGGATCGACTCAGAGTTCTGCAGAAGGGCACATTCAAAAGTGTTCAATACAACATTGTTTATAAAAGCAAAGACCTGCTTTTAACCAAGTATACATCAAGTGAAGAGTAGACACAGTTGTACAATGGTATGGTTATACAATGGGAATATATGTCGAAGTGAAAATGAATTTAAAAGAAGTATATAATGCACTACAGATAAATTTCATGGTAATAATGTCAGGTAAATAAGTTGCAAAAGATACCATACAATACACATGTACATCAACTCTTAAAAATATTTTTAAAAATACCCTATATTGTTTATAAACATTAAATTTAATAGTAGTCATTCCTGGTAAGAGAGGAAGAGACATGGTGTTAAGGAGAACTATACAGAGCTTTAATAGTAACAGTATATTTTTATTTCTTTAAACTAAAAAAAAGAAAGCAAGAGCCAGCCACCGTAGCTCACATCAGTAATCCTAGCACTTTGGGAGGCCGAGGTGGGAGGATTCCTTGAGGCCAGGAGTTCAAGACCAGCCTGAGCAAGAGCGAGACCCCATCTCTATAAAAAATAGAATAATTAGCTGGGCGTGGTGGTACACGCCTGTAGTCCCAGCTACTCTGGAGGCCGAGGTGGATCACTTAAGCCCAGGAGGGTCAAGGTTGCAGTGAGCTATGGTGAGGCCACTGCACTCCAGCCTGGGTGACAGAGCAAAAAACAAACAAACAAACAAAAAGAGCAAATATAATATAGTGAAATCTTAAAATTTGACAAATCTGTGTGGTAGACAGATATCCTGACCTTCTTTGTATTTCCTATACTTGACATGTTTTATAAAAAGTATTTTTAAAGTCATTTAGAATATTGTCTTAGCCTGAGATTCCCCCCAGAAAGCAGTCTCAGAAAAAGGTTTGCACAGAGCTGGTGTTTGGGGAAGAGAGACCAAGAGGGGGGGAGTGTGAGCAGAGTGGGGCAGAAGGAGAGAAAGCAACACCAAAGTGCGTCATTAGTGTGTGTCATTGAGCTGGTCACCCTGTGGGCAGCTGGAACTCAATCTCTCTGGTTCCTCTGAGGAGCTGTGGGGATGGGACCTCGGAACTGTGCACCTGAGGCACAGAAGACAGAATAATTCCTCCACCAACTCTTTCCCTCACTGGTCAATCTTTCCCCAGAGAGAGCAATTCTCTCATACTTCATGCATGCACTGTGCAGAGTGGGTACCCACGGGCATCCAATCTTAAATGCCTCAGAGAAGGCATTTAGAATATTCTAGAAAGCAAGAGATGCTTGGCACAGCTGAGATGAGATGCTGTCAGGTTATACCTGCATAAATATGGTTGCCATGGCAATGGCTAGTGTAAAAAGTGGGCCAGTACATAAGGCAAAGCATAAGACATGTATGATACAAATACTTTTTAAAAATTAAGCGAATCTCTTAAAAGCATAAACAGAAATTTTAAAAATGACTTCAGATTTGATGGGAAAGGAGGGCCTCCCTGAAGAAATGATGTTTTATTTGAGGCTTAAATAACAAGAAAGCAATCATGTGAAGGTTTTGGAGGAGAGGTTTTCAGAGAGAATGAAAAGGTAATGCAAAATCTTAAGGCACAGCACAATCAAGGAAGAGCATAAGCAAAGAAGAGAGTGGTATAAGATTAATAACAGAGGAAAGGTTGCGGAAAAATATTCGGATTTTATTCTAAGTATGATGATAAGCTATTTTGAGAGTTTTAAGCAGATGAGGGACATGAATTGGTTTATGTTTTAAAAAAAATGATGAGTTCCAATTCTGGAAAAGATAGAGTAAGCACAATTCACCCTGTCTCTCCTGCTAAATGCAACTATAAATCATAGATAGAATGAATGCATGGAGCTGAAGAGTAGACGCAAAATATAAACTGTAGAAGGTGAATCACAGTAGGAGACCAGAAACTGAAGCTATTCTGAACTGGCAGTGAGCTCCACTCCCCTCCAGTGCCACCTGGCCTGAACTGAAAGGCAGCCTGGGACTCAAAGGTGTGTGCCCTGGGTATGGACAGCAGAAACTCCAAGAGCAGCCTCTCTTCCTGGTATGACAAGTGGGAAAAAGTACCAGGAAGGGCCAGAGAAAGTAGGGGAATCCCTGGGGTTTTTTTCCTTTCCCTTTTTTCCTTTCCTTTTCTTCCTGCCCAGCTCCTAGGCAGACAATAGGAGATAATGCCATGAGGGAAGTCATGGCTAGACTGGCACATGCAACTGCCTGACACAGATCACCTTCCTCACCCAAGGAGCTCAGGTCTCAAAACCACAGGGCTGGTCTCCATCATTTTATTCCCCTCTATGTGTTTCCAGCCAATTAGTTCCACATGTAGACAGACCCACAAAGGAGGAACTCAAACCCTGGCTTTGTAGCAAGCACACAAGGATGAAAAGCCCCCAGAAAGTGTTGGGGAGATTTCAGAAAGCAGAGAGATTAAGAAAGCAGTCTTGATAAACTTATGCATGAACTCATGGGCTCACCATGGAGCTGAGAATGACAGAATCAGATCCCAAACAGCAAACCATGGGCCTTGGTGACTGAGCTCCAGAAAAGAATACTAAGAAACCATAGAGGGCTGAGAAAGTGAAACATTTTTAAAGTGCTTAAAGAGAAGAAATGTCAACCCAGACATCTCTATCCAGTGAAAATATCCTTCAGGAATGAAGGTGGAATAAAGATATTCTCAGATGAAGGAAAACTAAGAAAGTTAGCCACCAGTAGAACTTCTCTAAAAGAAATGGTAAAGAAATAATACTGCAAGGAAATTTGTAACATGAGGAAAGAAAAAAGAGCAAAAAAAAAAAAAAAATGACACGTATCTGGCTAAATGTAATTCCCTATTAAGTTATTTAAAAGATATATGATGATTAAGAACACAAATTATAACATTGCCTGAGTTTACAATGTATGTAGATGGAATACAATATGTAACTACAACATTAAGGGGGAGCAGAGATGAAAGAACTTATATTGTTTTGGAATTCCACATTCCATCAAGTGATAAAATATTATTTCTAAGTAGACTGTGAAAAGCTAAGAGTGTATATTATAATCCCTAGAGCAACCACTAAAACAACTATACAAAGAGATGAAGTTAAAAACTCAATATATAAATTGAATAAAATGCTTAAAAATTAAAGAATTCAAAAGAAGACAGAAAAGAAGAAACAGAACAACAAACAACAGAGTGACTAAACAAAAACAAACAAAAAGTCAAATGGTAGATCTAATCCAAACATATCAAAAATTTACATTAAATATAAATGGCCTAAATATTCCAATTAACTGAAATTGTCAGAATGAATTTTTTAAAAAACAAAAAAGTAACACCATACTTTTTACCTACAATAAATCCACACTAAATATAATGATATAGATATGTTAAAAGTAAAATAAAAGAAAAAGACATACCAAGAAAACACTAATCAAAAGAAAACTGGAGTATTATATTAATATCAGATACTTCAGACTATACTTCAGAGCAAGAAAAATTAGCAGTGATAAAGAAGGACATTATATAATGACAAAAGCATTAATTCACCAAGAATATATAATAATTCTTAATGTATATGCACATAACTATAGAATTTCAAAATACATAAAGTCAAACAGAGAACTGAAAGGATAAATGGACAAAACCACAATTATAACTAGAAACTTCAACACTCTTTTCTCAGTAATTGATAGAACACACAGACATAAAATCAGCAAGGATTTAGAAGAAACAAACACCATCATCAATCACCTCAATCTCATTAAAAGTTTGTGAACACTCCACCCAACAATAGCAAAATATACATACTTCTCAAGTGTACAGCAACATTCACCAAGATAGAACATATTCTAGGCCAGGAAAAAAATCCTCCACAAATTTAAAAGAATAGAAAGCATATAAAGTGCATTTTCGGATCAAAACAGAATTAACCTCGAAATCAATGGCAGAAGGAAATCTAGTATATCTCCAAATATGTGGAAATTAAAATAACTCACTGGTTAAAGAAGAAGTCTTAATAAAAACTAGAAAATATTTTTAAGTGAACAAAAAGTATAATATATCAAAATTAGTGGAATGGACCTAAAGCAGCTCTGAGAGGAAAATTTATAGAATTGAGTGATTATAGTAGAAGAGAAGAAAGGTTTCGTATCAATAAGCTTCTATCTTAAGAAACCAGAAAAAGAAAAACAAAATTTCAAATTAAGCATAGGAAGTAAATAATAAAAAGCAGAAACGAATAAAAATGAAAATAGAAAAATAGAGAAAATCAATAACTAAAAAACTGATTATTTTACAAGATCAATATAACTGATAAACTTTTAGCTATAATACCAAGAAAAAATAGAGAGATAATGTAAATGACCAATATTATCAATAAAAGAGGGAATACCACTTTAGCCACTGCAGACATTAGAAAGATAATAAGGAAATATTACAAATAACTTCACTCATGTAAATTTGAAAACTCAGATGAAATGGGTCAATTTCTTGAAAGTCACAAGCTATCAAAAGCCATCTGACCTGGTAACCCAAAAAGTCCTTTATCTATTAAACAAACGTATTGCTTTCAAAATCCTTCTGGAAGAGAAATCTCTAGGCCCAGATTGTTTCCTGGTAAATTCCACTAAACATTTCAATTCTATACAATCTCTTCCAAAACACAGAAGTGGAAGGAGTACTTCCCAAAACATTTTATGGAGCCAGCACTACCTATTAATGGTACCAAAATTAGACAAAGATAGAAGAAAAAACATCCACAAATATCCCTAAGTATAGAAATAATAATTCTAATCAAAATTTTGATACAGAAAAAGCATTTGACAAAACTCAAATTTCATTTGTGTTTAAAAAGAAGCACTCAGAGTAATAATAGAAAAAATCCTTAATCTTTAAAAAAATCTATACATACACTAAAAAAATACAGAATGCTGATGAATAAAATCAAAGACCTGAATAAACAGAGGTACATACAGTGTTCATAGATTAGGATGCACAATATACTTATCAATTCTTCCCAAATTAATCTATAGGTTTACCAAAATTCCAATCAAAATCCTAGAAGGACATCTTATAGCCAAAGAGAACTTTTATCCAAAGATTTATATGGAGACACAAAGGAGCTAAAATAGACAAAACAAATAAAAAGAAAAGAAAAAAGTTGTAGTACTCTATCCAATTTTGAGACTTATTATTAATATAAAGACTTATTATTAATATAATACCACACTAAAGACAGTGTGGTAATGGTGAAACAATAACCACATAGTTCTTTGGAGCAGAATAAAGAGTCCAGAAATAGAATTACACAGATATGGCCATTTTATTTTTGACGAAGATAATTCAGTGGATAATGGTAGTCTTCTCAACAAACAGTATTGGAACAACTGGATATCCATTTGCCAAAAATAGAAAAACTTAACCTAAACTTCATAATTTTATATAAAAGTTACTCAAAACATATATATAAATACAAAACGACACTATAAAATTTTCACAAGAAAACATGAAAGAAAAATTTCCATAACCAAAAGCAGGATCCATAAAAGAAAAAAATCATATTCAATAAAATTAAAAACGTTCTCTGTGAAAGATACTGTTAACAGGATAAAAAAATAAGTTACAGAATTAAAGGAAACATTTATAAATTGCATATTAGACAAAGGCCTTGAATCTATATTATATAAAAAAACTTTCAAAATTCAACAGTAAGGAAACAAATAGCCTAATAAAAAATTGGCCAAAAGACTTTAAAAGATACTTCACCAAAAGGCCATAAAGACTACAAATAAGCACATGGAGAAATGCTCAATATCATTTACCACTAAGGGACTGCAACTTAAAACCATGATCAGACACCACCATGTAACTATTAAATTGGCTAATTTTTTTTTAAAAAACTTGACAGTATCATGTGCTGATAATGAAACAGAGCAGATAGATCAACTTTACACTGCCAGTGGGAATGAAAAAGTGGTACTGCCACTCTGGAAAACAGGCTTCCAGTTTTTTATAAAATTAAATAGTTAAAATATATTATATAATCCAGTAACTCCACTCCAAGGGATTTAGCTTAGAGAAATGAAAACTCAAATTCAGAAAAATCACTATATATGAGTATTTATAGCAGTGCTATTCACCATCACAGAAAGCTTGGAACAACCCAAATGTCCTTCAAATGGTGTGAGGACACACAGCTGTGGCACACATATACAATGGAATGCTACTCGGCAATAAAAAGGATCAAACTATTAATATATTGAGCAACATGGACAGATCTCAAAATCATAATGCTGAATGAAGGAAGCCACTCTTAAAGAGTAACATAAGGTATGACTGCATTTATATCACATTCTGGAAAAGCCAGCTACACAGGGATGAAGAACAGACCAGTTGGTGCCACAGGTGAGGGCTGGTACCGAGTATGACTGCAAGGGGTAGCACGGTGACATTTGGAGGATAGTGGAACTGTTCTTCATCTGCATTGCGGTGGGCACACCAATCTATATGTGTGTGAACTCATAAAAGCATACACCAAGAAGTCAATCTTACTGTATATTCATTTTTAAAATGTTTAAATTAATACAATTAAAAACATCATAATGAGCTTGAAAGGCTACCAGTACATAAGGTGTGCTCCAAATACCAGATTTGTTGCTTAAGAGCCCTAACATCATAAGCAAGTAATTTAACTTCTCTATCTCAGTTTCCCCAGTTTCCCAATGGGGATAGCAATGCCTATGTCATAGAATTATCAGGAGGCTCCAGCGAAAAAAAATAAATGAAAGTGCTTTGTAAAACTACAAATAGAACACCACCAAAAATATGAGGGGTGGTGATTATTAATAACTTGGTTGCTGTCAGTGGAGCTGTAAAACCTGCCAGCTAATTACTCAATATTGACTCAGCTAAAAATGAGTACAAGAAATTCACATGCCAAGGTCTGAGTGTGTCTAAAAACCATGGTGCCATGACAAGGAATTAGGTGGGCTCTCCTTCCCCCAAACTCAGCTGATATCTCCAAGGCCGCCTCCCAGGGTCCAAACATCAATGTGTGTTCACTCCCAGGAGTGTGGTAAAGTGAGTGAACACAAAACTAAAACAGGCAGTGGTTACCATGCATATTAATACCTTTGGTCGAATTCATGTGGTCTTTTAAAATTCTGTAAGGCCTCCCACTTTCTTAATCTGTCTTCTTCCCTGAAAGAATTGGTAGCTGATAAGTGGCTGGAGAAAGTTTCCATAAGTGTAAGAAAGCCACAGAGCCTAATTCAATCTAAAGTTCAGAAAAACACAGAACAAATAACTGAATGTTATCTGATGATATAATCTCACCTTCACCTCTGCCACACTGAGTTATGGAGCTTCTGAATCTCCTCGAAGACCATAAATGATTGCTCATCTGCCAGATCAGGGTTTCTCAAATTTAGTGCTAGGACCACCCAAAATGAATCCCTAGGCTGTAGACAGGACTCAATGAATCAAAATCTCTGGAGGTGATGCCCAGAAACTCTGATATTCTCTGGGTTTGGGCTTCACTACGCAGGCTGGACCTAAAGAGTTGGAATGAGCTCAAATCTCAGTGGGGAGAAAGACAAGCATGCGGCAGCAACACAGCAAGCACCGTAGCACAGGCAATGATCAGGGAAGGTTTCTGAAAGGAAGTGCCTTGTGCACTCGCTGAAGGGACTACAGGCTTATGAGCAGGTCCACTGGTGGGAGGACCCTCTACACAGAGTGAACAGCATGTGCAAAGGTCTCGAGCTGAATCAGCATGGCTTGTTTGGGGGAACTTCCAGGATCTTCTGGCAAGAGGGAGGAAGCAGGTGTGGTTTGGGGCAGGAAGCAGAGACAAAGGAGATGGGCTGGGTCAGATCCTTGTGTGCCAAGCTCCAGAATCAGAACTTGACCTATAGACAGTAGGCACTCACTGAAGGGCCCTAAGAAAAGAAGAGAAAGGTCATGCATGTGTTTTACAACACTTTGTCATCTATTGTGAGAAAGAATGGGAAAGGGAGAAACTGAAGGCAAAGTGACTTTGAAAAGTTGTCACAACTACCCAAGAAAGAGATGAGGAGGTTGGTCCTAGCAGGCAAAGGTGATGGGCCTGCGTCAATGCATGGCTATTAAAATAGAAAGGATGGGTTTGGTGGCAGAGAGGAACATGGGGGCATTTCTTTATCAAAGGCCAACAAGCACCCAGTCCTTGTGAAGGGTCTCTGGAGCTTCACATTATTGAAGGCAGGAACAGTGTCTGTCTCTAACTTTTTAATTAATAAATTTTAAATTATGTTTTTAAAATGTCCCCTTAAGAGAAACAATTTGGAGTGGCTATAACCAAGAAGATATATACAATAACAAATATTTGGCAAGGATGTGCACAAACCAGATACTCATACACTATCGGTGGGAATGTAAAATGGTACAACCACTTTGGAAAACAATCTGGCAGTTCCTTAAACATTTAAACACAGAGTTGCTACATGATCCAGCAATTCTGCTCCTAGGTTATACCCAAGAGAAATGAAAACATACATCCACACAAAAAGTTGTACATGAATGCTCATAATAGTGTTATTCATAATAGCCAAAAAGTGGACTGAACCCAAATCTCCCTCAGCTAATGAATGGATTGACAAAATACAGTACATCCATATAAGAGAATGTTATTCAGCAATAAAAACAAATGACATACTGATACTTCATTGTGGTTGAACCTTGAAAACATGCTAAGTGAAAGAAGCCAGTGACGTATCGTTTGCTTCTGTTTATGTGAAATACCTGGAATAACCAAATCTACAGAGACAGAAAGCACATTAGTGGTTGCCTAGGGTGGGGGACCAAAGTCAGGGGCATGGAGAGCGACAGCCAGTGGGTGCAGGTTTCTTTTGAGAGGACGAAAAGTTTTAAACTTAGATTGTTGTGAGAGTTGAACAACTCTGAGTACATTAAAACATTTGAATTGTACAGTTTAAGTGGGTGAATTGTATGGTATGTAAATTACATTTCAATAAAGCTATTTAGAAAGAAAGAAACCGTTTGAGATGCTGAATGTACAGGAAGCACCCAGGAACTGGTAGGGATCAGAGGAACATGCTCATGACTCAGTCTCACCTTTGCTTTATCTCTCAACTGACCAACACTCAGCACCATCGTGGTTTTGATGAACAAACAGTTTAAGCTCTGTTAAACTGTCTAATTTGTACTCATAAATGATCACTGATTAGAGACAAGAGCCATGAAGAATACACGCTAAAGATGGACGTAAAAAATATCTTGCCACTGTGCCTCCAGGTGACTGTCACCAGGTCAGGGAGCTGGAGTCATCTAATCAGAATTCATGTGTAGGCGCCTCAAAAACAATGCTAGAATTATAACATATAATGATAATTATGTCCAATTTGGCTTTTCATTTTCTGGGAATTAAGACATCCAAATTTGCAAAAGATTATTTGTAGAAAAGTACTTGCAAATAACAAATTCAAATCATGATTCATGTATCATCATTTGGAAATTAAACTCTACAATGATTGAACAAACAGTAGAACTTTAAAAATGCAAGAATTCAAAACATAAAGTAAAAAAGAAACTCTGACCAATTGTTGATGCTGAACATTCTCCCTTTCAGCACACATTCAATCCCCAAACCAAATATGACAAACTCGTTTTTAGTTAATGTTTATAAATCAGGCTTTCAAATATATTAAATAGTGTACAGTACTTATTAGATAGAAAAACTTTAAATCTGTCCTTAAATAATATTAATACTATTTAAAAACCAGCATTAACATGTAACATATAGAAATATATCAATCTAAAAATATGGCTCACTTAAAATTACTGATTTTAATAATTTAATAATATACATCAGTAAAACATAAAATATGTCCCCCTTAAGATATACCTGTGAGCAGAAACAGAACAATGGGAGGCAGTTCACTAGGAGGCGGTACACCGGGGTGGCTCGCACCTGGTTGACACCCGGAACAAGGGGGCGTTAATTACCGAGTCGATGTCAGTCTAGATAGAATGTCTACCTGCTACTGCTGTGTGGCAGGCTGGGCCCTAGCTCCTGGCTTATACAGATCCGCAATATGTTAATAATGGGAAAGGCAACAAAAAGCATGTTCATCATTTCAGAGGACACGAGCCAACAGGTGAGGGATGGGGTGAAGCACAGACATTGAGTTGTTAAGATCCTTTCCAGCCCGAGATTCCAGGAATCAACTGTGACGGCAATCTTGAGGCAGTGTGATGTGCACCGCCTGCAACAGCAGCTCAAACATGTTCTCCAGCTCCCTTTTCTCACAAAAGTAAGTCTCAGTGCAGGCCTTGCAGCAGATCTCTGTGACTTTCCTGGTGCTCCTCAAGGGCCCACCATAATTAGTGAGTGATGGCACAGAGTGGTGCTAATGCCCATGGGCCAAGGGCTTCACTTTAAGTGGCACCGCCCTTCCTCTTATCAACCACCAGGATAAGATTCCCCAGCTGGGCTGTCCCTCTGCAACTTCCACAGGGAAGAGGTGAGCCCCTCACCTTGCCCTTGAGCATTCTTTCTGAGAATTTCCGAGACATAGGACAGCTGCTGATGGCAGCATCTGGATTATAAAATCACCGGTCTAAGAGGGAGCAAGGCCACAGTTTGCTTCGTGGACCCGGCCTGGCTCGCATGTGCATTTACTCTGGAGAAACAGCAAAGCACAGGGCACGAATATCTGCCCTTTCGCCTTCATCTGTTTTGGCCACCAGTCACCTCATGGCCTACCGCGTCTCGTCTACGTCAGATGCCTCGTTATAGACACAAACTTGGAAAGTTGATCGGAGTTTTCAAAAATTACAAAGGCATCTTAATTTGGCACTTAAAATAATTCCTTTCAGTATGTATTTTCTAAGTATTCCAACCAAAGACCTGAATATTTTATATCCCAGTAGGGAAGGCTGGCTGTAGGGTGCATAGAATTTTCCTGTACATCTTTTTTTTTTCCAACTTCCTATGAAGCTATAATTATTTCAAAATAAACAAAAAAATAAATTGATGTAGGTCTGGATCAAACCAACAGAAAACTATCTAAAAACTAACTATCTAACTATCTAACTAACTATCTAAAAACTATTTCTATTTTTAGTCATCTAAGGAGGGAGATGGGGGAAAGGGGGCCAAGGGCAACATAGGAGGGGAGATGGAAAAAAGAGGTTTTGCCTACAGTCCTAAAACTCCTTCCAGGATTTGAAGCATAATGGAATTAGTGCATTTTCTCCCTCTGCAGAAATGTACTTATCATGGAGAAAGAAAAAAAAAAGGAAAGTCTTAAATCTTTGATACTTCAGAAAACTAGACTCCTCCATTTCCACACTAGGTCAACCAACAGACAGTTTATTATCACTTCTGTGGTGCAAATACGGTGCTCTTGTTATAAGAACATACTGATATTGTTAAGATGTCACAAGATAAATGAGCAACGGCCCACTTTATCATTGCATTTAAAAAGAAGTACAGTGAGCAAAGGTCAGGAAAAAAATATCATATCTATGATTAAAACCGCGTATACGGAAAAATAGCAAAAACATATTTATTTATACCTTGAACTTATTAAATTAACAAAAGATTTTAAAACCTATTTTTCCTACAATCTTTCCCTTCTCAGCACATGGCACTTCTATTTTTCCAGATTCTCAAGACAAAAGCCCTGGAGTCACCACATCCCCCATAAAATGACAATTCTTGGCCTGCATTGTTCTTTCAAAGCAAATCCCCATACAGCTGGATTGTGAGCACCTCTAAAGACTACAGCCCAGGATCCTCACAGCCCAGCTGACACCGCCCCTGCCATTGCCATGTGTTTCCCCAGGCAGGACCACAGCTCTCCATGGTACTTGCCGCCTGCTGCATTTAAATAGGAACTGTTGGAGAGCATGGACTGAACTTTATTCATCGCTCTGTATTCAGTGCGTAGGACAGTGCTTGGCACAAAATAAGGTACAGAAAATATTTGTAGGAAGAAAGGAAGGAAGGAAGGAAGGAAGGAAGGAAAGAAGGAAGGAAGGAAGGAAGGAAGGAAGGAAGGACGGAAGGAAGGAAGGAAGGAAGGAAGGGAGGGATGGAGGAAGGGAGGGAGGGAGGGAGGGAGGGAGGGAGGGAGGATGCAGTGCTGGTGAGGCTGCAGGGAAACAGGTATATTCACACAAACTCAGTTGTGCTACATGCTGGTCACTTCTGATGGGCAATCAAAAAAATACACCCAGTGCAAACTAGAAATTACTTTTAACAGTTGTATGCATTCATAATTTATACCATGAATAATTAACCGAAATTTAATTTTTAACAGTTACGACAACTAAATTTGTATAATATTTTACATTTTACATTGTTCTTTAGATTTTTATGGTTAAAAAATTAGTTCCCAATCTTTACCATATGCAAAAAATAAATGAAAAACAGATGATTAATATAAATGTAAAATCATAAATATATTAACAGAAAAATCAAGAATATTTATTAAATCTTAAGTAGGGGAAGTTTTTCAAAAAATATATGAAACCCAGAAGCCACCAAAGGACATGAACAGGAACTTTTCAAAAGATGACAGACTAATGGCCAGCAAATATAGAAAAGTGCTCATCATCTCTAATCATTAGGGAAATACAAATCAAAACTACAATGAGATATCACCTAACTCAGTGAGAATGGCGTTTATCAAAAAGTCCCAAAACAACAAATGCTGGAGTGGATGCGGAGAGATTGGAACACTCTTACACTGCTGGTGGGACTGAAAATTAGTACAACCCCTGTGGAAAGTAATTTGGAGATACCACAAAGAGCTAAAAATAGAAATACCATTTG
This sequence comes from Avahi laniger, assembly GCA_963575035.1. NCBI lineage: Eukaryota > Metazoa > Chordata > Mammalia > Primates > Indriidae > Avahi > Avahi laniger. Next base: position 121,905 of record CAUYSK010091453.1, read on the forward strand.
ATCCAGCAATCCCACTACTAGGCATCTACCCAAAGGGAAAAAAAGGCATTCTATAAAAAAGACCTCTGCACTTGAATGTTTATAGCAGCACAATTTACAATTGCAAAGATGTGGAAACAACCCAAGTGCCCATCGATACATGAATGGATTAATAAAATGTGGTATATGTATACCACGGAGTACTACTCAACTACAAAAAACAATGGCGAACTAGCACCTCTTATATTATCCTGGATAGAGATTGAGCCCATCCTTTGAAGTGAGATATCACAAGGATGGAAAAACATGCACCACATGTACTCACCATCAAATTGGTACTAACTGATCAACACTAATGTGTTCACATGGTAGTAACATTCACTGGGTGCTGGTCAGGTGGTAAGGAGTGGCAGGGTAAACTCACAACTAGTGGAAGCAGAGCACATTGTATGGGGGAAGGGCATTCTTGTAGCCCTGGCTTGGATGAGGTATTACATGTAACCAAAATGTCTGCACCCCCATAATACCCTGAATTAAAAAAAAAATGATCATTTTACTACATAAAAATAAAACATACAGCCAAAAAAACCATAGTAATTCACATTAATATGCAAAGGACAAATTAGGATAAGGTTAAAATACATAGCATATAAAAGTTCCTGAAGATCAATAAAAAGGATTAATAAAAATTTTAAAATAGGCTAAGACTAAATATGAGAACACATAGAAGAAATGTAAATGTTCAATAAACATATACAAAGATGTTTTACCTTATTCGAAATTAAAGAAATTAAAATTATAAACAGTGAGATATTTCACATCCATCAAATTTCAAACGATGAAAAAAATGATATATTCAATGATGTCTGTGATAGAAAGAAATCAGCATTGTCACACACTCAGGAATAAATTTTGGAGGAAAATTCCACAATAAACATTAAAACTAAAAATTATTAGAATTTATATTACAAAAACCATTCCACACATGCACAAATATTTATATATTAATACAAGAATATTCAGTGCAAAACTGTTTGTAATGGGAAAATATCAAAAACAATCCAAATATCTCTCAACAGAGAAGTAACTAAAGCATTATGGTATATCTATTCAATGAAAAAGGATGTAATCTATAAACAAATAAGGAGATCTATATGTACTGATATGGAAAGATGATCAACATTATACATTTTTTAATTTGCAAAAGAATAATATTTTATTTCTATTTTTAAAATAATAGTAGCAAGTATTATATATATATTTAGATGAGCATGTAATTTGGAGAAATTTGTATCAAACTGTTAATAATAGATGTCTCTGTGAGATGACATGAGAAATTTGTATCAAACTGTTAATAATAGATGTCTCTGTGAGATGACATTGCAACAGATAGTTAACAGATACATTTTCTACTTAACATATTTCCACAAGTCATGCATTTTGTATGACAAGTTTGAATGACTTCGGCTTTCAGGAAAAAATTGTGGAAGAAAACACATTGTTTTATATAATCTTTCTAATATTTTTAGATAAAGAAGGGCTCAGAACATCTAAGAGATCTGTTCAAGGCAGGAAGTAGAGATCCATGTCCTCTAATTCCAAATCCTTTCTTCTCTCCATAAAATCAAAGTACCCATCACAGCCATTTGAGATGTCCCTACCATGCACCAGTAATCTTAGGGACTTACTCAAAAGGAGAAAACAAAGACAAGGCATTGCCTGCAACACATGTACAAACACAAGAGGGAAGGACTGTACCAATTCCCAGGTAGTGCGTGCTTGCTATATGCCAGGCTCTGCTTTAACATTTAATACACGATTTCTTACTTTAATACTCCCAACAACCCTGTAAGGTGCCCCATTTTATAAATACTCTATAACTCGCCCAACGTGGCAGAGCTGGGATTCCAACACAAGTCAGTCTGCCTCCAAAATCCATTTTCTTCACCTCTCAGCTCTGCTGCCTTCAGCTGGTTAACCTGTGGGTCCCCAGTGGCCGGGGACCAACTGCAGCCATAGATAAGGACAGGCTAGTTATTTCTCCTCACTATGCCTCAGTCCCTCGGCTATAAAATGGGATACAATGTTTTATAGCCAACACTCCCTAGCACTCACATGTCGGGTTCTGGTCCAAGTGCTTTGTGAGGACAAGCTACTTAATCTCCCATAGGCCTCTGGGAGACAACCAGAGACTGTAACAGCCTCATCACACAGAGGCCATCTGAAGCACAGAAAGGTGGAAAACCCAGAAAATACTTCACAAGGGGGCTCCAAACTTCTCCCTTCGCCCCATCCTGCACTTGTTCCCTGCTCAAGCCATTCCTGATTGTAGGAAAAGTACCCTGTCTCCTACCTACCTAAACAAAGAACTCTTGCACTTCCTCTGACCATTCAGTGCAAACTTAGCTGTTCTTTCTTCAAAGCTCCTGCCACACAGTGATCACATCCCAGTTGTCATACTGCATTTATTCACCAATTTGGTTGAACACTGACTGCTTATTCAATGCTGGGCACTACGCTAGGTGCCGCCGGAAGACAAGTCACTGTGCTTGTCTTCAGAGAACTGAGGATAAGGCGGGAAGGAAGGCCAACAAACAGGGCTTTCGGATCCAAAGAGGCAGGTAATAGCCTAAGGAAATTGCTACAAAGCTGGTATGTTTACAGGAGTGACTCATCACTTTATCCCTGGAATTTGGCACACAATAGATCACACATACAAGAAAAAGACAACCACCAATTTTCCATTATGGTACCTTGTGTCAGATACTGTGTACAATTTTTCAGACACGTTATATATACTTTCTAAACATACAATTTTATGACCCTGTAAGATCAATGTTACCTCCTTTTTGAGATAAAGGGAAAATGATGCTTAAAGAAATGGGAATGACTCACTCAACACCATAGTACAAATAAGGAGGAGAATCAAAATGTGAAATCAGATACAGGTACATTTCATACTGAATCCTGGTGCTAAAATTCTAAATTCTTGTTAAATTTAAAACAAATTTAATAAATAAATATAGAAAAAGACCTACCATGATAAAATTCAACATTAAAAGGACCTTTCTTACGTATCCATGAACACTCGTTCCGCACAAGGCTGAGCTGTCTCTACCCCACTGGGGCGAACGGGATATTTTGAAACTGAGGGTAAGTGCTGTGGTGTCTCTAGTGGTACAATTTCTATCAATAATGTAATAACTATTACACCCCACACTCTCCTCAGAAGAGTGCATCTTCCAAATAGCTCAGAGCTCAACGTCTAAGATTGGATCATTCATTGCAACAGGCTAGAAAGAAATCGCTCCTGCGGAGAGAGAGAGAGGGAAGCTCAGCACTCAGACAGGGACAGCGCGGCCTAATCCATTTCCTTCCCATCCCTAACAGCATTGCCAGGCAGCTCTGCGTAAAAAGTGAATCGCAAAGGTAATTGATCTTCCAAATAAAAGTCAGCTGAGACCTAGGTACTCCCCAGAGGGAGAATGGTAAAAAAAAATAATGAGGATTCTACCTCGTAACTATATTGTGCTTTGGCGTTTAGGGAAAAAAACGGCCCCTCTGTGGTTTAATTTGATTCTCTTATCATCCTGCTGAGGTGAGCAGAGCTGAGAGGATCACTCCAATGAGGGACAGGAAAGCTGATGCTGGGAGAGATAAAAACAAAACAAAACCCCACACAAAACCCTCCAAAGATACATTTCCTAGGAAGCATGTCAGCAGCAGAACAGAAACCAGAACCCGGGTCTCTGGACTCCCAGGACAGAGAAAGTGTGGCAGAAAGCTTCGGTCTGGGTGCCAAGAAGGCCGTAATTCAAACTGCTTCTCTTCCACTCGTTAACATGCAATGCAAGGTCAGTTATTTAACATCTCCAGATAATAACACCAAATTCACAGGGTTCTCTGGAGTCTAAATGGGAGGCTGAACACAATGTACCTAGGACAGTCCCTGGAATATAGTAGGCCCAAAATAAATTGGACTTGTCCTCCAGAAAACTCTCATTTAAAAAAATACCAATGAGAAAAATTGCAGAAATTATCAATATTAATGAGAGGAGCAGATACACACACAGGCTATCCCAGGGGCAAATAACCAACATCCATTTGTATTTTGCTTTCACAATAGATGATTTTGTTCATGCCAGCAGTAAAGTGATCTTTTGATGTATACTTGGCTTCTATTTGCACTAAAATCAGCCTGAATCTCCAAACAGGCTCACACTGACATGAATGCCTAAGGTCTCCTTTGCTTGTGGGTCTCCTTGCAGTGGCCTTGAAGCCAGGATAGATGCTGGCACTGTCACCAGCAAGCTGTGTGAACCCAGGCAAATCGGATAACCTCTCTGGGCCTTTGTAATGCACATGTGTTGAAATAGGCCATCTCTGGGCATATGTATAACTCTAAATGGCATGATGCTAAAGAAAAATCTTTACCTGTGAGCAAAATGAAAAATAATGAATTCACAATATACTATGTCACAGAACTTCAATAAGCTGTAAAAGCTGGGTGTCCAGAATGTATGCTAATTCTGCTGTATTACAGGCCATGCAATTTACACAGATGTCTAAGAAAAAACAGAACTTAAATGTCTGTATATGGCGTCGTTTCTTTTACACAGAAAGACACCCGAATAAATACAGTCTGGCTATTTTACAACCAGTCATTCCTGAACAGATATTCACTGGCTGTCCGCCATGGGCCAAGGTGCTGGGTTCTGAGATACAAAGGTGAACGACCTGGCTCCAGGTTCCACAGAGCTCAAATTCTAGTGAGAGAGTTGGGAGCATGTTGTTAACACTGCCCCCATTCCTTCTACTTGGCGGGGTCGTGAAATACTATTCATTCTTCAAGAATGAATACAATGTTTCATTTTCTGTGACAGCTTTCAAGACCTCTCCAGTAAACATTAGGGGTTGTCTCCAAGTACGTATATATTTTTATATATGAGCATCAAAAACTTTTAAATCAAGGTAAAATTTACATATAATCAAATACACAAACCTGTAGTGTATACTAGTTTGACAAGTTTTTACATTTGTCTACCCTATAACCCACACCCCTATCAACATATGCAACATTTCATCAAGGCAGAAAGATATTCTCTTCCTTCTAGAGTCACCAACTACCCTGGTTTACCTAAGACTGAGGGTTCTCCCAGCGTAAAGGAATTTCAGAGCTAATGTCTGAAAAATCCCAGGCCAACACTATTCCCTTCCCAGCTAATTCCTGCCCCACCACACCTTAACCCAGAGTCAACCACTGTTCAGATTTCTTTTATCATAAAATAGGCTTCCCTGTCCAGAAATTTATATAAACAGAATGATAAAGTATGTTTTCTTTTGTGACTAGATTCCCTCGATGGATCAGTAGCATGATTTTGAGCTTATCCTGTGTTGTTCCATGTCTTATTAGTTCATTTTATTTCTGAATAGTATTCCATTGCATGAATATCCCACAAATCATTTATTCACTCATCTGTTGATGAGCATGTGGTGTTGCTTCCAGCTTGGAGTTATTAAGAATAAAGCTGTTATGAAATTCATGCGGGAGTCTTTCTGTGGATATAGGTTTTTATTTCTCTTGAGTAAATATCTAGAAATGAATTGCTAGATCACTGGAGAGGTATGTATTTAAATTCACGAAGAACTGCCTAATTTCTAAAGCAGTTGTACCATTTTATGCTCCAACAAGCAATTTATGTGAGTTCCAGTTATTTCATATTGTCACCAACTTTTGGTGTTGTGTTTTTAATTTTTGGCCATTCTAGTGTGTATATAGTGGCATCTAATTGTGGTCTTAATTTCCACTCTCTAATGATTAATGATGTTGAGCACTTTTCAGGTGATTGCAAGCCATTTGAGAAATACCTGTTCAAATCTTCTACCAATTTTTTGTCTTTTCAGTATTTATTTTATAGCTTCATTATATATACACATATATATTAGATATAAGACATTCAACAAATGTGCTGCAAACATCTTTCTCAGTGTGTAACTTATCTTTTGATGAGCTGAAGCTTTTAGTTTTGATGAAATTCATCTGATCAACTTCTTATTTTATGGTTAGTATTTTTTGACCTCATCTAAAAAATCTTTTTCCCAAAGTCAAGAATATACTCTGCTACACTTCAAATGAATTTTGGGGTATGATGTTATATATGGGTGTAAAGTCAATTTTTTTCCACAATTTTTTTCCAGTTGTTCCAACATCATTTGTTAAAAAAGACTTTTCTTTCCCTATGAAACTGTTTTTGCACCTTGTTAAAAATCAGCTGATGACATATGACTAGATCTATTTCTGGACTTATCTACTATAGTCCATTGATCTCTTTGTCTATCTTCACACCAATAACACACTGTCTTGATTACTGTAACTTTATATTGTCTTAAAATCATAAAGTCTAAGTCTTCCAACTTTGTTCTTTTTTGTCAAGTTTTTTATCTATTCTAGGTCTATTCTATTTGAAAACAATTTATTTTCTTTTATTTCCTTTCAGAGTATTATGGGGGTACAGATGCTTTGGTTACATAAATTGCTTTTGTACAGTTTGAGTCAAAGTTATAAGTATGCCCATCACCCAGATAATGTGTGTTGTACCTGTTAGGTGTGAATTTACCTATTTCCTCCTCCCAACTTCCACGTGCTTGATTTCCCATTTGTTTCCATATGTACACATAAGTGTTGTTCTATTAGTTCCAATTCAATGGTGAGTGCATGTGGTGTTTGTTTTTCCATCCTTGTGATACTTCACTTAGAAGAATGGTCTCCAGTTCCATTCAGGTTAACACAAGAGGTATTAGTTCACCGTTCTTTATGGTTATACATGGTATACATATACCACATTTTATTAATCCACTTATGAACTGATGGGCACTTCGGTTGTTTTCACATCTTTGCCATTATGAATTGTGCTGCTATAAACACTCAGGTGCAGGTGTCTTTTTTATAAAATATCCTTTTTTTCTTTGGGTAAATACCCAGTAGTGGGATTGCTGGATCAAATGGTAGGTCTACTTTTAGTTCTTTCAGTTATCTCCAAACTACTTTCCACAGAGGTTATACTAGTTTACAGTCCCACCAACAGTGTATAAATGTTCCTATCTTTCCGTATCCATGCCAGCATTTGTTGTTTTGGGACTTTTTGATAAAAGCCATTCTCACTGGAGTTAGGTGATATCTCACAGTGGTTTTGATTTGCATTTCCTTGATGATTAGAGATGTTGAACAGTTTTTCATGTTTCTTGGCCATCAGTCTATCTTCTTTTGAAAAGTTTCTGTTCATGTCTCTTTCCCACTTTTTAAGGGGGTTGTTTCATTTTTTTCTTGTTGATTTGCTTGAGCTCTTTGTAGATTCTAGTTATCAGTCCTTTATTGGATGTATAGCAGGCAAATATTTTCTCCCATTCTGTAGGTTGTCTATTCACTCTACTGATTGTTTACTTGGCTGTGCAGAAGCTTTTTAATTTGATCAGGTTCCATTTATTTAGTTTTGTTGTTGCTGTGATTGCTTTTGGGGTCTTCTTCATAAATTCTTTGCCTAGGCCAATGTCTATAAGAGTTTTTCTGACATTTTCTTCTAGAATTCTTATAGTTTCATACCTTAGGTTTAAGTGTGTTAGCCATCATGAATTAATTTTTGTGAGTGGCCCATCCCAGTGGCAGTGAAAAGACAGTATTAAGCATTCAGGGCTGTTCTTTACAAATGTGCCAGAGTGAGAAAAGCAAAGAAAATTGGTAATGGGCACATGTATTTTCCTATGCTTTCCTCTCCCAAGGTATCTATATCAACTGCATGTTTGTATTCTCTTGAACTTTATTTGTTGACACCCTAATCTCAAATGGGATGGTAGTAAGAGGTAGAGCCTTTAAGGGGTAATTATGTTTAGATAAGGACAAAAATGTTTAGATAAGCCCCCTTTTTGGGATTCGTGTATATATAGGAAGAGAAAGAGACTAGAACTAGCTATATTGGCCATGTGTAGATACAATGAGAATACAGCCATCAGAAAACCAGGAAGCTGGACTTCACCAGACCTGCTGGTGCTTTGATTTTGGACTTCCCAGCCTCCAGAACTGCAAGAAATAAATGTTTGCTGTATAAGCAAAAAAATAAATAAAATTTTGTGAGTGGTGAGGGGTGCAGATCCTGTTTCAGTCTTCTATGTGTGGCTATGCAATTTTCCCAGCATCGTTTATTGAATAGGGATTCTTTTCTGGTATAGAACTGGAAAAGAGCCTAAATAGTCAAGGCAACCTTAAGCAAAAAGAATAAATCGGAAGGCATCACTTTACCAGACTTCAAGCTATATTACAAAGCTATAGTAACCAAAACAGCATGGTACTGGCATAACAACAGAGACACAGACCAATGGATCAGAACAGAAAACCCAGGTATAAAACCATCCTCATTTTGCCATCTGATATTTGACAAAGCAGTCAAAACAATATTTAAAACTATTTGGAAATTTTCACTAAAAAAAAATCCTAGTAGGATTTTGATTGAGATTGCATTGAATTTATAATCAACTTTTATAAAACTGATATCTTAACAAAACCTGACTCTTTCAATCAGTAAGCATGACATACTTTTCCAATTATTTAAGTCTTCTTTAATTTCTTATCATTTTGTGTTATTTTATAAGTAGAGATCACATTTTTAGAAAATTTTCCCTAAATGTTTTATGGTTTTGATTCTATTACATAATTTTTAAAATTTCATTTTCAAATTGTTAGTTGCTAATATATACAAATACAATTGATTTTTAAATACTGAATGGTATCCTGCAATCTTGCTAAGTTGACTTATTAATATTTCTAATAATTTCTTTGGTATGGTATTTTTCATGGAGTATTTATGTATATGACTTTGTGTGCCATGCAAAGACAGACATAGGAATAATAATTGCTTCATTTCTGATTTTTATGCCTTTAATTTTTTTTATCTTATTGCTCTGGTGAGGACTGCCAGAAAAATAATGATTACAGTGGATAATTGTCTAATTGTTCCTAATCTTAGAGAAAAAAAATGGTCTGACTTTCAATACTAACATTAACTATAGGGTTTTTTTAGATGGCTTTTATCAGGCTCAGTTCTCATCTAATCCTAGTTTACTGAATGTTTGTATAATAAATAATTGTGAATTTTCTCAAATGATGTTTCTTCGTCAACTAACATAATCATATGACTTTCTCCTTTATTTTGCTAATGTGGTAAATTTCAATGACTGATTTTTCATAGGTAAAACAACCTCATACTTCTAGGTAAAACCTGAAATGTTCATGCTGTATTATTCCTTTGATATATTGTTGAAGCTCATTTGATATATATTTTGTTTTCATATTTTACATTTTTATACATGAGGTTATTGGTCTAAAGTTTTCTTTTCTCATAATGTCACTGTCTCAGATTGGCATCAAGGTGACGCTGTTGTTACAAAATGGGAGATAGGAAGTATTCCCTCCTTGCTTATTTTCTGAAAGAGTTCTTATAAAGGTGATATTATTTCCTTCTTAAAAGCTTGATATATTTCACAGTGAAGCCATCTAGGCCTAAAGTTTGCTTCATGGGAAATTATTAATTAAGAATTTAAATTCTTCAACTGATGTGTGATTACTTATGGTTCTATTTCTTCTTCCATCAATTTTAATAATTTGTGTCTTTCAGAACATTTGTCCCTTTCATCTAAGTTTCCAAATTTATTAGAATATCATTTTTCACAATATTCTCTTACCCTTTTAATGTCTGCAGAATCTGTATTGATGCCAATTCTTTTGTTCTCATTATTAGTAATTGTGTTTTCTCATTTTTTTCCCTAATCATCCTGGTCACAAATTATTAATTTCATTATTAATCTTTTCAAAGAACCAACTGTTAATTTCACTGACTTTATATATTCTTTTTTCATATTCTATTTCACTGATATCTACTCTTATCTTTACTTTTTTTCTGTTTACTCTGGGTACACTTTGCTCACGTTTATCTAATACAAAAACTATATCACTAATTTTAAACCATTCACTTTTCCTAACACAAGCATTTACTGTTTTACAAATATTGATTAGGTAGAGTTAGTTAATAAAATGGTTCAAGTCTTCTATATTTTTACTGGGTTTTTTTGTATGTTTGTTTGTTTTTGTCTACTTGTTCTATCAAATACCAGGAGACAAATGTTGAAATATCAACTGCAATAGTAGGGTTGACTATTTCTCCTTTTAGTATGTCAGTTTTATTTTGAAGTTACATGTGCATTTAGGATTGTTATGCACTTTTGGTGGCTTGATCCCTTCTATTATTACAAATTGTCCTCTCTTTTTTTCTCTTGAAAGTCTACTTGTTTAATATTAATATACCCTAACCAAATTTCTAATTATTACTGTTCACATATCTTTTCCTCCATCTTGTTTTTACATTATGCATATTTAATTTCAGTTTCTTATAAAAAGCACGTGGTTGCCATCTTGCTTTCTTATACAATTTGACAATCTTCACTTCTAAATGCAGTGTTAAGTCTATTGACATTTAATGTAATGTTTGATACAGTAGGTTTAAGCCACCCAATTGTTTGCTATTTGACTATATGTTCCTTGCTCTTTTCTCCACCTTTCTTGATATCTCCTCCCCCTCTTCTGGATTAAGTAATTTTTATTATTCCATTTTATCACTTCTGGCTTATTATCCATATCTTAAGTGGTTGGTCTAGCGTTTATAATATGTATGTTTAGCTTATCACAACCTCACTTCAAATAACATTTTAACACTTTGCATATAACACAAGAATTTCTATTTCCCTATCCATTTTTTGTCCTGTATTTTTTTACATATTTTATTGTATTTATGCTTTATACTACAGAATTAAATATTATTTATTCTCTAAACATTAGTCTTTTACAGAAATTAAGAAATGAAGAAAATAAATCTTTTATATTTATTCACTTATTTACCATTTCTTGGGTTCATCACTACTTTATACGGTTTCAAGTTTCCATCTGGTGTTATTTCTGACTAATGAGCTCATATTAGGTTAGTGGAAAACAAGGACTGTGCTCAATCCATCTCTTGGACCAGAGAGTGCTTCACATAGCACCTGAAACTTCGGAGGTGTGGGCTTAAAGAATACAAAAAAGTACTTTCGATATAGTCTGTTAAGTGCTTTATTAAAAATACAAGGAATGCACAGGAGAACCCACAGAAAGACCAACCCACCCTGCCTAGTTAGGCTCAGGAAGATTTTACAAAAATGGTAACATAGATAAAAAGCAAACAAACATAGTTTCCAAAAGGTTAAATGAAAGAATGATAGTTTAAGAAAGATAACAGTTTTAGAAAAAGTTGTGTGCAAAAGCTCATTGGGGTAAATTGTCTTGACATATCTTAGTGATGGTGGGAAATGAAGTGGATTGTATTAGGTAATTAAGTACAAAATGTCTGATTTTCTTAAGTACTAAGTTAGACAGCTGATATCTCTGACATTTCACTTTGACACTTCCTGTTTTATGTTTATTGTGAAGGTACATCCTCAGTCTTTCAAAAGCACATTTGGGCCTGTGATTATCTTTCACATTTTCTTTAGAGCAATTTTCGTGAAAGCATGGGTAAGTCAAAAATTCACGTTATTTTCAAATATGAGTTCCATTATGCCACCGATGCAGCGCAGACAGCTTGAAATATCAAGGAAGTGTTTGGGAAGGATGTGGCTAATGAACGCACAATACATCGATGGTTTGTGGAGTGCCATTCTGGTGATCTTAATCTTGAAAATGAGCCATGTGGGTGACCTAAGACCAACGTGGATAATGACGAGCTGAAAGCTGTAGTGGAAGTGAATCCATCTGAACCCATGCGTGAATTAACAGCAAGGTCTGACATTACTATTCCAACAGTACTGGACTATTTGAAACAAATCAGCAAGGTAAAAAAGCTGGATAGATGGGTTCCGCATGAATTAAATGAGTATCAGAAGAGAAATCTACGCGAAGCTCGCCTTTCTTTGCTGTCACAACATAAAGGCAAACCATTTCTACACCATATTGGTACATGTGATGAAAAACAGACTCGGACAATCGCAAGCATTCTGCATAATGGATTGATACAGATGAAGTGCCAAAACACAGTCCAAAATTGAATATTCATCAGAAAAAGCTATTGGTGTCTGTTTGGTGGTCCAGCACTAGCCACTGGTTCATCCACTACAGCTTCATGAAACCTGGTCAGTCGATTTCAGCAGATGTTGGATGAAATCCAACCAGTTGGATTAAATGATGAGGATGCTTGTGATGAAACAGCTGAGACTGGTCAATAGAGACAGGCCAATCTCTTGCAAGACAATTCTCAACCACGTCGCACAAACAACACTGCTCAAACCACAGAAGCTGGACTTGGAAACTCCTGTCATCCACCATATTCACCAGACCTTGCACCAACTGACGACCACTTCTTCCAGGCTTTAAACCACTTCTTGCAAGGAAAAATATTCAATTCTCAACAAGCTGTGGAAAATGGCTTTTGTGATTTCATCACCACTCACTCTCCAGGCTTCATTGCTGCTGGCTTAAACAAGCTACCTTTAAGATGGCAGAACTGCATCAATAGCTTAGACACAGACTGCGATTAACTGTACTGCTTCTTGTTTGAGATATAATAAACTACACTTTTGATTCCAAATTGGGCATTTCATATTTAATGACCTACATGAACTGTGGAATTAGGGTAAAGGAGCAAAAGAAGAAGGTCTAGGTTGGATCTCTAAGCACCTTGAATATCACAGGAAGGATTTTGTACTTTATCTCATAAGCACTGGGAAAGTCTTTAGCAGGGCAGTAGCACAGGAACACTTGTATTTAAAGGATGACACAGGACAAGACTGAAGGCAGGGAAACTGGGCATCTCTGTCCACAGTGACAAAGATATGCAGAGGAATGCAGAAGGCAATCAGAGACATTTCAGAGGCCGGTGATCACAGGATCTGGTGATTAAGAAGATTTGGGAATAACGGAAAAGGAGAATTAGAAGAAATCAAATCTCAATCCCAACAGCAGGGAAAAGAAACACGTAGGCCAAAAGAAAAGAGAGCGGGGTCCCCGCTGGGGAACTGGATCCACACACCACCTCCGCCAACAACAAATGCTCCCAAATCTATGTTTGCAGCATTTTTCTCATCTTAAATTGTCATTTAGAACTGCAGGGGCCATGACATGAAAGCCAGATAGCAATAGAAGGCAAAAAAAAAAAAAAAAAGAACTCAGTGACAACCTGTGCTGTTTCCAAGAATTATTTATATGGGAAATGGCAGCAGGAGATGAGGGGATGAGAAAGAAACACACACCAGGTTCATGATGGAGCAAATCTAATCCCCAGAAAGGGTCTGAAATACTCTAATATTGCCTGGCAGCAGTCTTGGCCAAACCTTCCCCAGGGGAAAGCGTTTTAATGCTTCATACAAATTCAAAATAGAGGTGAGCCTTGGCTGGAAAGGCTCTTACTCTGAGGACTGAAAAAGTGATAGATGATGAAATGTGATGCTAAAAGACCCAGCTGAGCCATTAATTCTTGCTGAAAGCATTCTCCAATGGCTGAAGAAAAACAGTCTTTCCTATACACTAAAACCACACTTACGATTTGGAGCTGTATCACTGTAAAGGGATTTTTAGGTCAACATTAACATACCTCTGTCAACATGCCTCTATGTTGGGGGGTGCTGCATGTGAGGCCCCCACGCCCGTTCAAGGACAGACCTGTTTGGCATCACTGCTGCTGTCACTCTATTGAGAGTAAACAATAGGACCCCAGGCCGCCCCACCCCTGTGAGCAAGGCCCTGCTGAAAAGGAACATGGGGAGGAGCTCAGTGGTGACCAGCCCCTGCTTCCCAAAGTCTGCTGGCTCCAGGCTAGGAATCTGAGCAGCAGAGGGTCTCCGGCTGGCTGGAGCTCCACTTACAGCTCTCAGACCCATTATTCCCACTTTACCGGAAACGAAATTTTGGGATGAGAAACTGTCATTCTCCCACCTTGAAGAAGAACACCCCTATTATCTCTTGCCATTTCTTGGTTTAAAGTAGACAAACTGTCCAATTTCCTTCTCCCTGAAGGATGATTAGGCCTGGAAAAGTAAACTGGAAAAAAAGTCTTGTATGAGAAGGGTTCCCTGGGTAGAAATGATCTCATGCTCCAAATGGTTGGGAGCACCATGAGATGTTGGATAGCCGGGCCCTGAAAACAAGGCACTTGTCTTACTGGGATGCCAGGAGTGACGCAGAAAGAGATGCTGGGCTCCTCCAGGAGTCTCCAAGACACATGGCTTTCTACTGAGCCCCCAGCTAGTAGGACAGGTGAACCAGACTACAGGAAGGCCCAGGCTGAGCAGGAAATATGTCTGCACAATGAGATCCACCTACATGAACACTGCAATCATTAGCATTATTATGACAGCATGTTATTATTGATATAATGTGTAAAGCCCATTCGCTTACAACCACCTGAAGAGGCAGTTCCCATATAAGGCCTGTTTTTCTAATGAAGAACCTAAATCAAATAGGGGCTAAGCAACTTGGTATCATGAAGGCAGGACCAAAACACACACTGAGGTCAGTATTCCAAACTCAGCTGATTCTGTCAGACTCTAGAACAAGGCTGCCTCGCAGCAGTGAAACGTTTACCTGGTTGCTGGGAGAGTACTGACTCGGGTGAAAAATACAGATGGCTCAACTTCTACATGCAGCCCCAGGGAGAGGTTCCTGTAATATCCTTCCATGTGGCCCGGGCCTCCAGAGTATTTGAAATTCAGGATAGCTTCCAGGGTCTAAAGAGATGTTAAAAAAAAAAAAAAAAGGTAAGTTAGTACTCCCTACATTACGTTGATCAACATTCCTTACCAGGAGGCAGGATTCACCTTCACTTATGAAGAGTCTGAAGATAATCCCAACTGGTAAAGTTATCAGCAGTAGGCAACTCTACTCACTCACTCCCAGTTGAGACCTGGTACCATCTTTCCTATGATGCCTCAGTGTCTACACAATTCTCAGCCTGCATACGCAAATGGACAGGGGCCCTAAAGTTTACTCTGTGGTTGGATAGAGCATTTTAGAGAGAAAAACACTTCAGTGGGCACCACTTAAATACACACATCAGATGAGGGCCAGGGAAGTAGGTATTTCCATCAAGGAGGAAGAGCACAGCTCCCAGGCTAACAGTGAGTAAAAACTGACAAACTCCACACTCATAACACCCTTCTTGAACTTGTCTGAGACATGAGGTCACGGCGCAACAGGAGCCCTTCCAGAAGGGGCAGGATGCTACACCTTCTCCCCAGAAGTAGAGCAGGGGATAAGGAGGCACCAGCCACTCAAGGGTAATGAATTGCTAAAGGCTGAGTAGGAGCCCACATGATAATGCAAAGAACCCCCTCCCCACCAGCCCAGAAAGGAGGGCGGTTCCCAGCCACTCCCAGGCTCTCCTCCATGGATCTCCCCAGGGTGCTCACACAAAGGACTGCTGGGAAGGCAGGAAAGCAGAGACACTTCCTTCCCCCACCCCAGTGCTGGGCACAGTACAAACCTGAGCACGGAGGAGAGGGTCAGCCACCACAATGGGACAGGTGAGAAACTAAGACCTCAGCCCAGCTCCCACCCCAGTGGAATGCCCACCCAGACCCCTCTTTCCTATGAAGCAAAATCTTCAATTGCTGGGGGAAAAGTAGCAGCAGCCCTGAGGCACAAAGGTAAGGGTGAGAGGCGCCTCTCCAGGAGGCAGTCCTGAGCCAGGATGCCACACCACTGCCATAGGAGGGGTCCTGCCACCCGGGGCACGGGCAGGGAGCCGCTCATACACAGCACCCACCAGGCCACAAGGCGAAGCCCAGCTGCCCTAGGCAGCAGGGGCGGGAATACCAAGAAGGCCCTATAGGAGACCCAGTCACACAGCGCCTGGGGCTGAGGAGGCAACAAGGATGACAGCACCTAGAGAAGCCCCACCGGGGAAGGAAGAGAGGTGTGGAGAGACACCCAGGGTGCTGACATGTAGGAGAGCTGATTGCTGAGCAGGCAGGGGAGCATTACAGAAACCCTGTTTTCTTCACCAGAGGAATCTGGAGCCTGTGGGGCACCAAAAGTAACCATAGCAACAGGAAATCCAAGCCCAGCTCAACTCCTGCCTGAATGACCCAACCTTCCACAGTAATGTCCTAAAACAGGAATCAGCAAACTCTGATCCTGGGGCCAAATCTCGCCCACAGCCTGTTTCTGTATGGCCTGAGAGCTAAGAACAGTCTTCACATTTTTTAAGGCAGTAAAACAAAAGAAAACAAGAACAGAGAATATGCACAGAGACCATATGTGGTTGGCAAAGCCTAAAATATATCCTACATGGCCCTTTCCATAAAAAAAAAATTACAGATAAAACTCTTACAAAGAGTCCCCACGTGGTGGCTCCTATCTATAATTCCTAGTACTTTGGGGGGCCAAGGCAGGAGGATTCCTCAAGGCAGCAATTCAAGACCAGCCTGAGCACCATAAAGAGACCCCCTAACCCCCACCAACAAAAAATAGAAAAATTAGTGTCTGCTACTCTGGAGGCTGAGGCAGGAGGATCACTTGAGCTCAGGAGTTGGAGGTTGCGTGAGCCATGATAACTCCACAGTACTCTAGCCCAGTCAACAGAGAAAGAACCCATGTCTCAAACGAAAAAAAAAAAGGGAGAAGATATAGGAGTAAATCTTCGTGACCTTGGATTAGGCAATGGTTTTATAGATATGACACTAAAAATACAAGCAACAAGCAAAAAAATAAAAGGACAGCGTCATGGAAATCGAGAAGGGCAGAGCTTCAGGAAGAAGGGCCAGAAATGTCCACTGCTGCAGGGAAGTCATGGCAAATGAAGGGTCTGGCACTGACCCTGCCCAGTCAGGGCCCAAAGTCATGTGCTAAGCGCAGAAGTAAAAAGCACGCTCTCTCACCTGGCAAAAGCAACCGAAGCCATGTTTCCAAAAGGCTGGAACAGGGCTCTTGCCTTCCTCTCTTCCTCCCTAAGCTTCAAGAATCTCATTTCAAGAAGGCTCCCAGGCAAGTTGCACTTAGCCTTTGATTATTGCTTTTGTTGACAACCTACTTCTCCTCTCCAATGGTGGGGCAGCCACAGCTATAGAATTTTTTAAAAATAAAGAAAACAGCCCGTATGTGCATGGGTCATAGCGAGGGCATGCCGAGGAGGAGAGGGACTTTCCCGTGGGAAGGCCAGCTGACAAAACCTGGCCGCCAGCACTGCAGAGGGAGAGCTGGTGTGGACACCAGTTACCTGGTTTGCCATTCTGGCTCCATGGGATCTTGGGCACATCACCTCACCCTTCTCAGCCTCAGGTTCTCCTTTGTTAAATGGGGACAATAATTAACATAGATCGCACTACACTTTAGTGAGGACTCGATGAGAAAATGTAGTAGCAGAACAAGTAGTCACTCATTAAACGAACTCCTTTTTCCCTCTGCAACCTTACCCATCTGATATCCCAGGGCAACAGGGCTTAGAATGGGAGGAAATTGGTTTCACTCCTATTTCTTCAATGTTTTTCACTCTTTTTATTGTGGTAAAATACATATAATGTAAAAGTTACCACTTTAACTGCTTTTAAATGAACAGTTCTGTGGTGTTAATTACATTCACACTGTTGATGAACCATCACCATCGTCTATCTGCAGAAATTTTTCATCTTCCCAAATTGAAATCCTGAACTCATTAAATAGTAACTTCCCATTCCCCCTTTCTCCTGCCCCTGATAACCTTTCTACTTTTTGTCTCTATAGATTTGACTACTCTTGGAACTTCATATAAATGTAGTCAGATAATATTTGTCCTTTTTTGACTGACTCATTTCACTTAACATAATGTCCATGTTGCTGCATGTGCCATAATTTCCTCCTTTTTAAGGCCGAAAAATAATATCCCCTCGTATGTACGTATCACATTTTATTTATCCATTCATCTGTCAATGAACACTTGAATTGCTTTGACCTTCTGGCTCTTGGGAACAGTGCTGCTATGCAGAAAGGCTGTACAAATATCAAGACCCTGCTTTCGGCTCTTTTGGGTATATACCCAGAAGTGGAATTTTTGAATCATAGGGTTATTATATATTGAATTTTTTTGAGGAATCACCATACCATTTTCCACAGTGGCTGTACCATTTTACATTCCCACCAGCAGTGCACAAGGGTTCCTATTTTCCCATGTCTTCACCGAATGTTTACATGTTTACAGGTTCCCTTCAACTTTTGTACTATCAGAAATAACTTTAGAGATTCTCTCCACCTATATAAATATTACTCCTCCTTGATGGCCCAGATAAAGCCACATCTTCTCACTAACAAAGTGCTCAATGAAATACAGATTTTTTTTAATATTCAAGGATCATATTTTGGCCTTTCCAAAATCCCACATCCTTTTTCCACTCCCCTTAGCCCTATCATCTCCAAAGGGTTGCTGTTTTCTTGTGAATGTGTCTTAAACCTCTTGAAATTGCCCTTGTCATCAGCAGAAAGTGAGACCCGACATATACACACTCCATAAGCCTTTCTGTGAAAACTTCGAGTCTAACTGACTCTCGTCTATTTGATCTATTCTTTCATTCACCTTTTCAAACACTTGCTGGGTATCTTCTGAGTGCCAGGTTCTGTGCTTAGTTAGTACAAGATGAATGAGATGTGGTCCCTGATCACAGAAAGCTCAGTAAATGCTGAGTGAATAAATGTATGAATAAATTAACTAATAAATAAATGAAACCAGTCATCACCCAACACATATATGGCGTCTTCCTCAAACTGCAGGCAAAGTGTCGAGGAAATAAACAGACTCTCAATAATAGCCTTAGAGAGCCAAAATCTGTGAAGTAACAACAAATATCACACTGGCTATTTTGTTTTTTTAAGGTAAACTTAAAAGTCATTTCCAGAGAGTGATATAGAAAAAAATCACCCAGAGAATGAGCAAAAAATACTGAAATACATAACTATTGATATAACAAAGAAATAGTCTGTGTTTCTATTTTCTTGGAGTTGGCTGGTTCTTTACTCTGTAGAGAATCAAGGAAAAGATATAATTATGGGGGAAAATACCTAATTTATGAAAATTGATCCCTGAAAAGGTCATGTGAAATTGAGTATTACTACCTTTCTCCTTAATTTAAAAAAACAAAACAAACAAAAATCCTCCTCAGCCTGGTAAAATTAAAATATTTTCACAAAAGCATAAACTGCGTTGGTAAGGCCAAAGACACAGATGCCCAAGCTTTTTCTCAGTCCCAGGTAATGAGAAGCTGGGTCCTACTGGGCATAAGACTTTCCCTTCTGAATATTTCTCAGTCCTCACTTTGAGAGAAGACTATGACAACAATCAGTAATGAAAAAGGCACTAAAAATAAAATATTTCCTAGGCATATTACAACTTACTATTCAAGCTAAAATGAAAGGCCTTCAATGGCTACCTTTTACTGAGCACCTAGTAAGTGCCAAATGCTCCACTAAGCAATCCATGCACATTGATTGTAATAGTCCTAAGAGCACAACAAGGAGAGGGCTGTTTTCATAAATGAGGCTCGGGGCAGCTAAGTGACTGGCCCAGGCCACATGCTCAGGAAGTGACGCATCCAGGATTTGAACGCCAAGCTACGTGGCTGTGCAGCCTACTCTCTGCTATTTATGCAAACTGCTCAGAACAGCATTCATTCACCATCTAATCATTCACTCACTGACCCTGGGTGGATGTCTACTATGTGCCAGGGACTACGGCAACTGAGAGGAAGAAGAGAGAGTGCCACCCTTGAGGCACTAAAGTCTAATAAAGGAAACAAGCCCGGAGCCCTCCAAGGTAAACTGCGGTCTGTTAGTCACAGGTAAGTGCATGAGGACATGTGAGGATGCAGGAGGAGAAAGGACTGTGAGTGCCTGTCAGGCAAGCACTGCACAGGAAGGAACAACAAACTGGTAAGGAAGATAGGATGTGACAATTGTTAAATTGAAAGCAGACAAATAAGAGAAAAATCAATTAAACTAAAACCTACTTCTTGAAAATATCAATAAATATGACAATCCTCTGAGCTAGGTTGATTGAAGGGAAAAAAGAAGACAAAAATTACCAACATCAAGACTGAAAATGAATATCAGCAGAGACCGTACAAACATTAAAAGCACAATGAAGGAATAATGTTAACAATTTTGTATCAATAGATTCAACCACTTAGATAAAATGGACACACATTACCCAGAAGAATCAGGAGAAACAGCAAACCTAAAGAGCTTCATGTGAACTGAAGACATTGGATTCATAATCAAAAACATACTCCTAAAAGAAACGCCAAGTTCAGATGGTTTCTCAGCTGAATTCTACCAAACATTTATGTTAAAGAGAATACCAATTTTATACAAAAATTTTTTAAAAATAGAGGAAAGGAGAAAACTTCTCCATTCTTTTTACGAGACCAGTATTACTCAAATATCAAAATAAGAGAGTTTAAGAGAAAACTATTCATGAGGCCTATATCCTTCATGAATTTCAATGTAAAAATCCTTACCAAAATACCAGTGAATCAAATTCTGTAATGTATAAAATGGGTATTATATCATGGCTATCAATAATGCAAGGTTGGTTCAACTTTCAAACCTTCAATTAATGCCATTCACCATATTAACAGACTACTAACAGACAAAAAAAGAAAAGCCATATGATCAATAGCTTCAGAAAAAATAGCTAACAAAACTCAAAACCCATTTATGATCTTTTAAAAACTCTCAAAAAATTAGGCATAGAAAAGAGCATCCTCAATCTGTGAAATGCATCCATGAAAAACTTACACTTAAAACCATACTTAATAGTAAATAGCTGAATGCTTCATACCTAAAATCCAAGACAGGGCAAGGATGTAGCCGTAATCACTTCTACCAATACTGTACTCAAGATTCTAGCAATTTTAATAAGTCAAAAAATTAAAGGCATACATATTGGAAAGGAAGAAATGAAGTATTTGTTTGCACACAACATAGTCATGGACAAAAAAGTAAGAAATCTACTGGAACTCTCAGAAATTGCTAGTAGTCATGTTAAGTATACAATCACTTTGAAAAACAGCTAAGGCAATTCCTCATAAACTTAAACCTGCAATCAACATATTACTCAGCAATGTAGCTCCTACCAAGAAAAATAAAAACATATATACACACAAGGACATGTATGTAAATGTCCATAGAAACTTTATTTATAATACCTTCAAACTGGAAATAATCTCAAAGTCCAATAAGAGGCAGGTAACTGGATAAACAAATGGTAATATATCCATAAAATGAAACACAACTCAGCAACAAAATGAAACAAATTACTGTTAAAACAACATGCAAGAATCTAAAAACATCATTCTGAGTGAAAGAAGTCGGACACCAAAGAGCATCTACTGTATGCTTGCATGTGTATGAAACACTAAAAAAGGTTAACCTTTAGTGACAAGAAGGAGATCAGTAGTTGCCCAGGATTGGGGGCAGGAGAGGACTGGCTGCTGCAAAGGGGTCAGGGAAACAATGAGGGGTGATGAAAATATTCTACGTCTTGATGATGTTCTGTATGGTTAATGAGGCTGCATTTTATAGGATGCAAACTACACTCACCAATGTTGATTTGAGAAATGGACCCTGACCATTAATAGGCACACATTCATTTGTGAACATTAAAACAAAAGACTCCAGGTCACAAGGTGGGCCATGCTGACATGCTGCCCATGTCTGAAGATGAACGTCAAGCTCTGGCTTCAAACGAAGGTTCAAGGTTCCCAGGTTCTGCAGCAGATATAATGGAACTGAGGTTATGACTTACTATAGTCAAAACTTCCCATTATCTTCTCTAGTTCTTGGTAAGCTCACCTTAAAATCTGAGTGTCGTGCCAGGTTTTGCCTGAGGTTTTGACCAGCTCTTACACGAACTGTTATTGCTCATTTTATATCACTAAACTAATGCGCTATGACTTCTAATATAACTAAGGCTATTGCCAGAGAAAAACAACTCACTAGCCAATTTAAATGTATATGAAGTAGATTTCTAATTTTTAAAGACCCCAACTGAACCTGTCACCATAGATTTCCTTCTGCTCTATTTCTGTGATATGACATAAAATTAATAGCTATGATGTGATCCACTTAATAAGTCAAGCACTCAGGACCAAAGGCTGGGGCTCATTCCTCGGGAGACCAGCACGATGGTTTACTTAAGGTCAATGAAACTCACAAATGAAAGCCATACCATTACTTTTCAGTTAATTAGCATTTTCAGCCAAAGTCTTTCTTCAGTGTTAATTATGCCTTAAAGATGCCAAGTTGACTACAAATTAAGTGGTACGTCCACAGTAATGCAGAATGGGCTTGAGCAACAGCAGCCATCCAAACAGATCCGAACTAAGAGGCCCAGCAGTGGCCCAGAAGAGTTAGGACACAAAGGTCCAGAGGAGGGGGCACGTGTCTGGGCAATATTAAAAGATGAAGTCAAAAGTCTGGTTTGGGGTACCAAGCAAAGGAGCAGGTCAGAGACTTGAGGGTTAGATTGTACCCACCTGCCTGGGTGAGGAACAAGAACCACTCAGAAGGTAACTGATGACCTGGAATCCCACAGACTATAGCAGAGCAAAGGGCTGCCGTGTCCTAGATGTACTTATTCTCAGGTCAAATTCTGCCTCTTCTGGGAAACCATTCCAGCGTCTCCAAGGAAAATCTGTCATTCTCTAACTTGTGCCACGGGGGCCCCCTGCTTTTAATCTACTCTAGCACCTGTCATCTTTGAATCAGACACTTTCCTCAACAGGAAATGCATTCACATCATGTAAAACCTAAATGACATAAAATGGCAGGCATGGAGAGGGCCTGCGCCCACGCCTGCCCACGTCCTTACCATTGTCCCTCCCGTTTCATGTAGGTAACTGCTTTTATTAGTTTTTGTGTGTGTGTGTCCACCAGGTTTATTAATGCAGACACAAGAAAATACAAACTTTTCTCCTCACCACCCTCCCCCAGTACCCTCCAGCCACCTTACCAAAAACAACAACAAAAAAACACACAAAACAAAACCAATATCCACCTTTGGGCACCTTCTTGTTTGTTAATTTTCACTTAACATATCCCTGGAGAGTTTTTCTTATCAATACAGAGAGAGCATTGTTTGTAGAATATTCTTCATAAATTATGTGTAGACATGTCTGGTATTCCATTGAGTAGATGTGCTATAGCTTATTTAAAACAGTCCCCTAGATATTGGCTTTTTGGTTATTTCCAGTATTTTGCTATTAATATTATGAACAATGCTACAATAAATAACCATGTACACAAGTTACTTTCTTTAGATGTTGGTATTTCTGAAAGATATACTTTCCAAGAGGGATTTCTGGATCAAAAAGTAAATTGATTTAGAATTTTAATAGACACTTTAATAGACACTTTTTTAATAGACAACATTTTGGTAGTGTTGAACCGTTTCACATGCTAATAGTCATATTTAAGGGTACTTTTTTTCTCAAAAGCTTGAAAACAGTATATGTTGTTCAACTCTTGGCTTTTTGACAGTCGGACGGATAAAGAATCTCAGTGTAGTTTCATTTTATATTACTCTCATTGTTAAGAGAATTGAACATCTTTTCATATGTTCAGGGCATTTTCATGCCTTTCTGTGACTTACTTGTTCCTGTCATTTGATCATCTTTTATTGATCTGTCAGTCTTTTTCTCCCAGGTTCCTGGGAGGTTTTCTAGATTAAGGAGATTACCTCTTATACAAACCCATGTATGCAGATAAAGGCAGTTTTACTGCTTCTTCATTTCTAATATCTATGCCTTTTAAAATTTCTCTTTTTTAGCCTGTTGCAATGGCAACGACCGGTAAATCAATGGATGAGAATAAAAATTCCAAAAATAAACCTACATGGTCACAGGTAATTGTTTTTTGACCATGGGCTAAGACAATTCAATGATCAAATTCACCTTTTCTACCAATGGTGGTAGAACAACTACATAAATGTATAGAGACAAATAAATTTCAACCTCTGCCACACACCACATACACACAAATTATTCTGAGGTGGGTGATACGTCTAAACATATAATATAAACACCTAAAACTTCTAGAAGAGCACAGTATCTCTGCAACCTTGGGATAGGCAAAGAGATCTCAAACAAGACACTAAAAGCACTAAATTTTAAATGAAGAAACAATTTAATTTTATTAAAAATAATTTTTTTTCATCCAGGGATATCTCCAAACAGTTAAAATACAAAATTTGTCCATGTCATCCAAGTTGTAAAATTTATTGAAATGCAACTTTTCATAATGTTCTCTTATTAACCTTTTCGTGTCTGTAGGATCTATAGTAGGTCCCTCTTTCATCCTTGATGTTAATAATCTGTGTTTCTCTCTTTTGTTGGTATGTCTGCTAGGGGGGTATCAACTTTATTAATGTTTTGAAAGAATCGATTTTTGTTTTTGTTAATTTTCTCAAATGTTTGTACCCAACACAGGACTTGGCACAGAGCAAGTATTCAATAAATGCTTGCTAGGTGGAATTAAGTTTGTTGATGATTCATACACTAGCTATATATCAATGTCTGTTAACTGGACAGATGAATCATCTTATTAATAAACACATTTTTCCCGTACCGCATAAGCTGGCTTTAGAAAGCTCTCCCTCAGCTGCCCGGTCCCCACTGGCAAATTCTTCCTTGGCTATGGGGTTTCTGCATACCATTCACGTCACCTAGGAGCCCCAGGAATCCTGTAAAGTCTAGGTTGGCCGCCCCTCCGTAGGTGATATTATAGCACAGAGCACTTCCCTGCCTGTTACTTATCACACTGCAGCACAAGTGCTTGGATCCTTTGATAGAATAAAAGAATAAAAGCTCCCTGAGGGCAGGGACCATGTACTACACCCAGTGTCACAAAGAGCAGGTGCTCAACACATGTGTTCGATCTAACTGAATGACAGCATCTCCATAATGAATCTCAGAGAAAGACGGAAGCCAACATTTATTAGGCTCCTACTACACAGTGGTAAGACCTAAATGGTTTTAGGTATGATTATGATTATGTGATTATTGAATGCTTAAAGAAATGAAGAATCTTGCCACAAAGTTCAAAGCCAGGTCTGAGTCCAAAGGTCTTGCTCTCCAGCAATACAATAATGTCTCCCAGAGAAAAGCTAAGGAGACTGCAAAAGGATGGGACTGTGAGCAAAGACTGATGTTGTCCTGAAAAAGCAGGCCTGATTCTCATAAGGGAAGATCGGTACATAAGGTGCCATGACATGCATCTCCCCTGAACTTGGTACTAAATGCTGCATTCGAGATGTTCACAGTTTTTCTCTTTCTGTGTATACAGTTGGAGGAGGGTGGGCTGGGAGAGGGACATTTTTAATACATTTAGTAAAACTTTAATATAATCAGCATAGATTTGTTGGAATCAGCAGAATTCTATTTACATTAATATATTGTTACAAGTCATAAGCAATTAGGACATTTTTCATTTCCACTCAGTTAGTTATGAGAAACACTCTCTGGCCATAATATATGGCCTTTTAAATACTGCTTATCTTCAACATTAGAGAAATATACTTGAAATTCGAGCACCCCAACAAATTTCTGAATTACAGAAAGGAAAGCTATATCCTTCAAAAGCTCTGTGACTGAAATTCAGCTGAAGAGCAAATACTAAGGTATTACACAGGCAGGAAGCTTATGGGGATCCACAGTAAAAATTCCAAACTAAGTACCTGCAGAGGGCTAGAGATTGCTAGCAGGTCAGCAATAAGCCATCATGACACCAGCACACAGACATGATGCCAGGAGCTGCATGTATTCCGTCTCTCTCAGACCTTCCGTCATCCTTTCAGAGGGAAGCACTTGCATCGGAATTGAGCTCAGTGGGGATAGGTGCATTGCCCGAGTTCCCACAGCTAGTAAATGAGAGAGCCCAGGTGTATCTGACCCCAAAAGCCTCATCTGCCAGGCCCTAACTACACTGGAGGTCACTGATGAAGGAAGGGTGGGTACGACATCATCGGAAGTCATGCTCCACGTGAGCCCACAGCCAACAGCAGGCAAGGGAGTGAGCTGCGTATCCCTACAAGAGTTCTGGAATCTGCTCACAGCTCGGCCACCAAGCCTAGGTGCGGCCTAGACAAAGTGATTTTTCCTTTCTTGACACCAGCTTTCCCATTGATGAAATATGGATTTGGACCAAATAATTTCCAGTGGCCCTTTCCATATTACTGTTGTATACATGCTAATTGAGTGCCTGACATCCACACATGTGACAAACATTTACTAAGACGTACCATGTGCCAGGGATGCAGACTGAGCAGAACGTGCCTGTTCCCACAAAACTGACACACTACCAAGAAGGGCCAAACAATAAGTAAGCAAACAAGCATGTGTCAGGTGGTGACAAATACAACAAAATATAAAGCAAGTTACGGGGCAGAGAACACTGGGTGGGGCTCTTCCATCAGGCAGGTGAGCCTCTCACACAAGGGCACCTGAGGGGGAACAGAATGAAACAGGAGGGCACCAGCAGTTTACATATCTGGGGAGGAATACTCCCCAGAGGAAGGTGTTAGGACTGTGTGTGATGAGCTCCAGGGCAGAGGGAGGCAGGGAGAGGGAGAGTAGACGGAGATAAGCTCAAAGGGTTGGCCAGCGCCAGACCACACAGGCGTGCAAGGGACAGAAAGAGCCCCAGCTTGTGCTCTCAAGGAGGTGGAAAGGCTTCAAGGATTTTTTTAGCAAAAGCATGATCTGAATGACTTCTTTAAAAGAACACTCTGGCTGCAATGTGGAAAACAGGCTGTATGGGACAAGGCTAAAGAGAAGGTGCCAAGTCAGAGGGTGAATGTCACTGCTCCGGTAGAGAACGGTGGAGATGTGTCCACAGGTGGCACTGGGATGAACAACGGGGCTCAGACTCTGCGCATATGCTGAAGCGGACATGTCAGGACTGATCGATAAACTGTACACCACATGCGAAGTCACAGATATCTTCAGGATGTTTGGCTGAAGACACTAGAAGAATAAGCTGCTAATTTCTGAAGTGAGGGAGGATGGTGGAGGAGCAGAGTAGATGGTGTGTGTTGGGGAGACCCAGGATTTTGGCTTGGGACACGTTCAGTTTGAAATTCCTAAGGACACAGTGGAGACAATGTGATCTACGAATCCTGAGGTGCGGGGGAAGTCAGGGCTGAAGAGATGGTGCTCACATCGAGATGGCCACAGAGCCCGGAGGACGGACCCAATCTGTCGGGAGACAGAGCAGGAGACAGAGAGGGGAGCCTCAGCCTCGCTCCTCGGGCTCCTCAAACGAGAAGATGCTGCATTGTGTTAATGGAAACAAATCATAATAATAAAATTATTTTTATCATATGGCTTTTCGGGCTTCTTGCTATTAAACATTTGTCATGTGAAGTATTTCAAATTTTTACAAAATACGTTTTAAGCTGCAAAGAGTAAAACATTAATAGCAAATAGTGTCAACCGTAAAAGCGGACTGCCTGGGTTCAGACCCCATCTGTCATTTCCTGCCCATGTCACGGAGCGGAGCGAGTAATTTGATCTCTTCATGAAGCAGCTTTCTCATCTGGGTCATCAGCAAGATAAAGATAAAACCAGCTAGTCTTCAAAAAAAAAAAAAAAAGCTTAGAAAAGTGCCTAGCATTTGGAGAGTACTGTAAGTGATAGCTAATATTACTGTTACTAAGTCAGTATTCAACAGTGAGAAAGGAAGACAAGGTACTTGGGACAATTGACTTCATAAATAGATTCAAGAACAAGAAAACAAATTTCCGTATTTGTCCCCCACTTATAAACCATCACTTGCCCCAATCACCCAGATATGGTTAAGCCTCAGCATAAAGCACTCCCAGCCATTCCAGATCTGACCCTCATGCCCCGTCTGCCCCAGGTCTCACCACACAGACACACACATACAGGGACCTAAAACTTCCACTATCCTGCATGCTGGGAAACCTGCTGAACCTATATTGTTTCACTTCCCTTTGCCTGAAATGAATGTCCTCTTCCAATCTCTCTAAGAAATTCCTACTCCCTATTCCAGAAGCACTAAAAGAATCCTCCCTAATACTTCCTTCTTAGAGCACCCTGCCCTTCACGTAGAGACAATCTCTCTGACCTTTGTGTCACTATGACATCCCAAACATGTCTCTATCCCACCAAAGTACACTTTCATCATATGATGATAGGAGAATAATAATGATGTCATAGTACTGTTTCAAGAATTAAATGAGAAAACTTATTTACCACAGTGGCTGGCACAGAGCAAGATTCTACAGGTGTTGGTTCGATGTATTCCCTTGTTTTCTGCCCACTAGTGCTCTATGGGCAGGGGCCATGTGTGCCTCCTGCACCAGGGGCCTGACACTCCAGCAGGCTAGTGGGAAACATTGTGGGGAAACAACAGGCTATGTCCTATCCATCATGGGGTCCAAAAGCATATGTGGAAAACATCTCCAATGAACAATCTATCAACACGAGATGTGTTTGGACAGATGTGTGACCCTGGCTCCACCCACAGTATCCCCTAAGTGACCAGTAAGTTGCAATACAGAAGCAGAGCCCATAGCAATGGATTCAGAGGGAGGCAGACTGTCCTTATTCAATGACACCTAGCGTTAGGCATGAAAGTGGTCAGGGTAGGGTCAAAGCAAAACCATCATGAAAGGAGAGAGGTAGCCGAGCAGTCTAGATAGGAAACAAGGTGTTGAATTATCTGCTCACTCTCTCTGTCTAATCCCCACGTTCAGACTGTTCCCACCTTCATGACCAGGTGAGAGGCCCTTCCTCCTCAGAGGCATGCAGCACCCTGTGTTCCTCTCCACATGACATGAGTCACTGCTTTAGAATGGCCTTGCCCCCCTGGAAGACCATATGCCCACAGGGACAGGGCACATATCATTTCATTATTAGCCCTTGGTGCCTGGTACTCAAGGGGAACTCAGTACTGAGCTGTGGAAGGGGCAGAGGGAGAAGACTCTCAAACCCACACCTCAGAATTCCTGGCCCAAAGTTGGTGATCTCTAAGATTCCTCCAGTGTTGCCTCTGTGACAACAAGCCTATCTTTGTCCTCATTAGTCCTAACATCTTTCCTAACATTCCTGCCCCACCGTTAAGTCCCTAACAGCACCCAGCCTCAGAGTCTGGAAGCACAGCTGAGTCCTCTTTCACCATACACTGCCTCTCTGCTGGGCACAGGGCCATGGGGCCATGGGGCTATGGGGCCGCCTAACCAGGACTGAAAACATGGAGCTCATTTACTCAAATAGTGGAGATGCAATATGGCTTCACCCAAGAGATATAAAAGAATCAGAAAGGCTTAATTCACAGGGAAGGATAATTTTTTGTTGATGAGATTTGAATAAATAGGTTCTTATTTTGGGAAGCTGTAAGCATACCAGACAAACAGTGGGAGGATTTTCCAGTATACCAAGTGCTTCCCTGAATTATGTGATTTTAAAAAACATAATAAGATATGTAATTATTACTCACATTTTATAGGTAAGGAAAATCAAGCAGAGAATAATCTAATGTGCCCAATAATTAAGTAATTAAAATGCCAGCTATATTTAAATTCAAAACCTGTGTTCCAGTTATTAAACCATGGCATGCATTTGACTTCTTCTTCCCCAATTTTCACTTCAGTGTTTTGATGAAAGACTTGATATAAAAATGTCTGTGCAAAGGAAAGGTTCAGAGTGGAAGCGCTCTGATCCACTATGCTTTTGCTGTGGTGCTAGCTACATCCCTGAGAACTGACAGCGAGGTCGGAGTACACGGATTGGGCTATATTTGGCACCTGCTCACTAGGGCTGCTTTCAACTCTGGAAAGATGAGCAGGGTGGCCATTAGTAATCTCTATATTGACATCTTCACTGATCTCCTCATTGAACTACTACATGGTCTGCATGTTCCAATATGATTCCATACGTGGAAACTCTCAAGGCTGCACACAGGAAGTTTGTGGTTAATGGAAAACCCATCTGATATCCCAGGATCAAGAACCCACAAACATCAAATGGGGTGATTCTAAAACTGAATATGTTGTTCAGTCTACAGCTACCAAGAGAAGTGTGAGACTCACCTGAAGGAAAGCAAAGGAGACACTTTCTCTTCCTTCCTCCTCTGCTGATAGCCCCATGTATATAATCAGAAGCATGAAAACTCCCTCGAGAGTGTAAGCAATACCAACTCCACCACCAACTAATTACTACCCAAGAGCCCCCAGCCAAGATTCTCCATGACAATTATGGCATGGTAGAGGGACTCACCACCAACACTGCTTCCCAGAAGACTGTTGATGTCCCCTCTAAAACAAAGTGAAGCTTGACAGCCTTGCTCAGAACATAATCCAAGGTCAGTCAAATGGCAGGGTCATCTTTGAGTTTAATGGGAGCACACTGGCAAGGCTTTCCATGTCTCCACCTCCAAGGTATCTGTAAGAAATAGGACCTGCCATCTGGAGAAAGCCTATTACAATGACATAAAGCAGGTGGAGAAGCAGTCACTAAAGGACTACTTGGAAGGCACCCTAGGCTATAAGGAGGCCCAGGTCTCCTGAAACTATAATAGAGATATCCACTGATTGATAAGTGAAAACCTGATGCTGAGGCTGGCATTACCTTCAACAACTGCCTTATCAAGTTCATTCCCAGGTATGAATTAGACTACAGGTGCATAGTGGACCTTGTAGTCCATATGACCTCCCAGGATGACCAGCCCTAACAAGAGAAGAGGAAAACAAGCCTTCAGCCACTGGGATTCTCTGAGCCAGCTCTATCCCCAACACACCCCCAATCTCCTACCTCTGACAATTTCTATCCCTAGATCCCTGAAAAAGGGAGATTAGGAGAGCCATGTATAATCAACACCATCAACATAATGTACCCAGCAGGAAAAAAATATACATATATACATAGTGAAATATCCAAATATCTAGAGTCCTGAAAAACTGTGAGCTGTCAGCACAGGTGTTCAGTGTATAGCTATTAAGGCTACACTGCATGGCAAAGTGGACTAAGTGACTTCTCAAGTACTTCCTCCCAACATCAAAGATTAAATAATTTTAGCCACGAAAAGTCAAAATTAAACAGGGGCCTTAGAAATAATCAAGTCAGCAACCTTGTTTTTCAGCTGGGGAACCCAAGGTACAGAAAGGAACAGACAGTTGAGCTGGATCCAAGGCCAAGGCTGTGTTCCAATCTGGCTCTTGCTACCACACCGAGCCCATTATGGAGGGGATGGAAAGAATGCCCTTGCCTCATTTGTCCTCCAGGTGGTCACACACCACTGAGAAGCCCCTCATAGCATTTAGATCTATTCCAGCTTCTTGTCAGTGACATAAACCAAGAGAAAACATCTTAGAACAAGCTGTACTGAGAGAAAGAGGAATTATGGACTCCTTATCAAACAAAGAAAAGAATTATCAACAAATTGATATTTTGGGACAAGTGGGGAAATTTGAATATGGAATGCATATTACATAACATTATTGTACCAATGTCAAAGTTCATGGGTGTAATAATAATGATTATTTAGGAAAACATCATTGTTCTTAGGAGCTATGTGAAGAGGTATTTAAGGAGAAGTAATATCAAGTCTGCATCTTACTTTCAAATGGTGTCCAAAGAGTGTGTGTGTGTGTATGTGTGATGTGTGTGTACAAACATATACAGAGAGAGGAAGAAGAGAAAGGATATGGATATTCATTATACTATTCTTTCAACTTTGTGTCTGAAATATTTCAAAATAAAACATTGGGAAAAGTATTAACAAATCAAGTCTGCTACAGCCCTTCACTTTAAAAATAATCAAAAATTTGTAACGGATATAGCTAACTTACTGAGCACATACAAGTTCCAAGGATGGTTACAGCTGCTTTTCATAAAAGATTCCTAATGTTCCCAAGAAACATCTCAGCATACATATTAGTACCTCCCTTTTTCAGTTGAGCTACCTGGGGCTCGGCCAGGGTCCCTGAGCCCATCCCAGGACACTCAGTCTTCAAGAAGCTTAGCTAGACTCCCAGGCCATGCTTACCTCCCCCTCAGGGTCCCAGCAAGTGCACAGCCCCGTGGACAGTCAGTGGCTGGCTGGGCCTGGGCCCTCTGTGTGTGCCAGAGGAGGCCAACAGGGCAGCAGAGGCCATGATCTTCCTGTCTCACAAGGCTCTGCCCTCTCCAGTGATAGGCTGTTCTCAATTTAATTTCTCTTCAGTTATTCAGTTCCTCTTCTAGTTCGTGGCCTTTGCTTCTTTCTTGCTCCAGGAAATTCCTTATTTAGACAGAAAACAGAAACTTTCTGCTGCTGAGTGAGCAATGGTGCTCCTGGGATCCTCCTAGCTGGTCGATCCCAGGTAAACATCCACCTCTCTCAGAGCCTCAGTCCCCTGATCTTCCCAATGGGAATCAACTTAATAACTTCTCTACAGAATTATTTTTCAGTTCAATTGGCACAACAGCATGAGAGCTAGAGTCCACCTGTCCTGTCTCTTCTGTGGACATAGGGTGCCCCCACTCCCCAGGATGAAAACTGAGCAGCTGAGATTTATGGGGAAATGCTCTTCCAAGCTCTCTGTTGGCTTCTAGTTGCCATAGTCAAGGTTGAATTCATTTTCCAGAATTTCTTCCTCTAGTCTATAAACTGCTCTTCCATTTTTGAGAACTTCCAGAATATTTTACATAGGTCAGTAGGATAAGAGGGTAAGGAAAGGAAATTGCCTTTTAACGAACATCTACTGTACACTGAATCACTTTTGTTTGTTTGTCATGTGGTTTAAGCCTCAAAATCATCCTATAAAAGAGCCCATTATCCCCATTTTATAGGTGAGGAAAATAAGGCTTAAGGAGGATTAAGTTGCATGTCCCAGATCACACCTTCATGGAGATGCCTAGTTCCCCATTCTTTCTGTTTCATGTGAAGGATTCCCCAGAGAAGTCCTTTACCCTGGCTACTCCGACCCCTATCTGACCACCCTGAGGCCTGAGGGACTGATATCACTACCTTCCAGTAATCCATTCACAACACATCTCCTGAGTGAGAAGCTCTGTCCTGAATCCTGCATCAGAACGACAATGGAGAGCTTATTCAAACAGGTTTGTGCACCCAATGCCAGGGTTTCTGACTTACAGGTCTTGGAGGGGCCTGAGAATTAGCATTTCTAAGAAGATACCAGGTTGCTGAAGCTGCTGGTTCAGGGACTACCCTTTGAGAAACGCTACACTGGAAATGGGGACACGAGGACAACTTCCCAAATTAGTGAAGCGGGGGAGGTCCCACCGCTGGTGGGCTGGAGGTCCCACCAGCCTGCCCTGAATCCTAGATCCTGCCCCTGACCGCACAGGTAAATGTAATTCTATAGTG
The DNA here is from genome assembly GCA_963575035.1 of Avahi laniger. Lineage (NCBI taxonomy): Eukaryota > Metazoa > Chordata > Mammalia > Primates > Indriidae > Avahi > Avahi laniger. The sequence continues at coordinate 155,305 of CAUYSK010091453.1, forward strand.
AGGTGCTGGTGAGCCTGTCTGCCCACAGGTAGGCCAGCCCTCCAATAGAGCTCAGTAGGCAACCAGCCCATGTCACTCCTGCATGCACCTGCCAGCTGCTCTAAACTTAGATCATGCCTGCACTGTGTTAGGTAGGCCCCTTAAATCTTCTTACTTAAACTGAAGACATCTGGGGTTGATGGTCAAGACAGGGCCTTACTCCAAATGCCATCCCCTCCTTCCTCTGCTTCCCAGCAAGCCAATGGAGAGCCACACACCTTGACTATTCAACAAACATTTGCTGAGCACCCTGCTCATGCCAGATACGCTGGTTATCCAGAAGCAACTGAACCACAATAACCAAAAAGAAAAAGTCACAACAAACTGGGACACAACATTATACTTAGGCATCGAGGCATCGACTCCCAAGACTTCATCCTTGACCACTATCGCCTACTATCTCTCATGAGCCAATAAAGAAACCATGGCTTGGATTACCTTGCTTAAGTAATCCCATAGTTTGCCAGTGGCAGAATTCAATTCCATATCTGCCCAACTCTAAAGCCCCTACTAATAGACAGACATGGTGCCACTGTAAAAATAGGCACTGTCACCTGTTTGACTGTCAGGCCCTTCTCTGAGAGCCCCTCCAGGGCATGATGGTGCTTCCCCATGCTTAGCACAGAACACGGCACTCTGCACAATGAAGAAGTTCCATCAATACTCATTGAATAAATAAATGAATGAAAGAAACACCTTCAGCATTAATATCCAGGGCTTTCAGAGGATTACAGCTTCTAGTCTCTGAGAAAATAAGTTCCTATTATAAATGGAAACCTGATAGTCTTGCAGATGCTATTTATTTTTTCTAATGCACAGCTGTGAAAGAGAAAATTATCCCTTGTGTGCTAAATATGCATTTCTAATTACACTCACCTAAGACTATTTCACTCTGAAGACTAAGAATAGCTAAATGATATAACTTAAAAAGGAGTAATATTCTATGTCAGCTGAAAAATTAAGCCAGAAGTAAACTAGGATAAGTAAATAGTCAATAAGTCATCACAAAGAATCAAGAGTATTAAAAACAAAACAAAATGCAGAATGAAGACATAGAACTTGACCCCTAAAACAAGAGCCAAGTTGCCACCAAGGCATTTGACTGCATATGTCACTTGAGTCCTTGTCTTTGGTCACTCTATCTCCATGATGAAAAGGAAAGAAGTAGACAGGAGTCCAAAGGCCCAAGGTCAGGCACCACTCCTGTGTTTCCCAGGTTGTGAGACCTGGGCCAACGACTTCCCTGCTTGCACTTCAGGCTCCTTATGTGCACGATAAGATGATAAAGGTGTATCTGCCTGCAGGTGGCTGTGAGCATTCAGTGAGAGAATGAGGATCTTGGGTTTAACAACCCAAGTCAGTTCCCTCTGTTTCTGCTTGGAGAATACCTTGCTTCCTAAGGAAGATGACGGTGGCCACTCAGGTCTTCTGGGGAAATGAACCTAACAGTGTTCAAGGAGAATTCTCCCAACTCAACGTCAAGGCAGCAGACTGCCAGACCAGTTATGTTCCTCTACACATCCTTTGGCTAAACAGTTGTTCTGAGTCAATGCTATTCTATTAAACTAAGAAAAATGAGAAGCAGTTATCATCAAGACTACAATCTGAACTTAGTTGATATTCTAGTGTATTGACTTTCTATAAATCAGTTCTCCTTTTCAAAAGAACAGTGAAATTTTAGCCAGAAGAAAAAGGAATTTGAGGATTCTTTTTAAATAAAATTTGGGGCTATATCTAGACTGGGGACTCCCGTGACATGGCAAGCCCACCTTCTCCTTAAGGAACACCTGGCTAAGAACTGGTGATCTTGCCAGAGACCAGTATCCCCAGCTTCAGACTCCCACTGTACTGAGTGGTCTTGCTACGCACGGTAGCACTACCCACAGGTAATGCTTGGCATGCTCCACTGTGTGTTAGAATTCTTCCTAGGAAGCAGGACACTTGCTTTATCGCACTGGGCCCTCTCCGATGGGCTGTGAGGTCAGAACATTACTTAATCTGTAGGCTTGTTCTGACGAATACAAATGTGCACAGAAAAAGCCTAGAAAGGTCCCTGGTTCCACCTGCAATAAACTGCTCTTGTTCCTTTCTGCAGAAATGGCTGCAACAATGGGCCAAAACTCTTTTGTGACTGGTTATCTGTGAGATATCCTGGAAAGAAGGCCTGCGGCTCCCCAACTGAGCTGCTAGCCCGCCCCTGCCTGGATTCTTCCAGCCTCTCCCTGCACAGCTCACAGCACGGCATGCTGGAACAGCTAAATATAGCTCCTCCAACTCTGGGGCATACAGTCATGCAGCTTGTGTTGTATTTCGCCCCCCATCCCCCACTCCCAGTACATACACGCTCCACAGTGGAGGCATCTTTCAGAAACATACACTCAGAAGCCCAGTAAATCCACCTCCAGCACACAGGAGAGGTCTCAAATTTTAATGTGCTAAGAATAGCTCAGGTTAGAATAAGAGTCCAAATGCAAAGGGTATGTAAGTCGCTCTCTGAGGAGGCCCAACTGGCATCTGGAGAATTGGGACCAGGCAGCCCAAGGGGTGAAAGGCGGGTCTCAGGCGGTACAGATGGGAGGCTGAGAGAACTAGAAGAAAACAAGGGACTACCCTGGGATAAAGGGTAGAGACGACAACACATCGTGCATGAAGAAGGGGACAAGAGCAGGCCAGGTGGCCTCCAGCAACCGCTGCCTAACTCCTCCTTCTCAGCACGCCTGTCTGAAAGCAGACACTGCCCAGCCTTTGCTGGAAAATGACACAGAGAATGACAGGAGCAATAACTCACAGGTGGTGCCCTCAGGAGCTGGGCACCAGGACAGAGCTGGTGTGTCAGAGTATTCTTTAGAGCAGGCTGGGGACGTGAGCCTAGGTCTGCTGGCTCCACCACCGCCATTAGCAGAAAGCCAAGTTGGACTCCAATCAGATGCCAACGCAAATAGTGTCACACAACATTTCATTACTCAGCTGAGGTGGGGGCAAAGTGGAGGGAGAGGTCAAAAAGCAAATGGCCATCATCAGCCAGGAGCACGTGCTAACCAGCCAAAGCCACAGGTTACAACCAGAGCAGGAATGAGGACACATGTGTAGCACCAGCTGGAGCAGCCCACACATCTTCACGAACAACCCAGCACAAGCTGGGCCGGCTGGGAGCCGCTCTGACGGGAAACCCCTCTAGATTCCCCTCCTGGAAACGCTGTCTTTGGAGATGGAGACATCTGGCTTTCCAATGCTAGCTTTATACTAAGAGCTGTGTGCCCCTCAGAAAGCCCATTTCCTTGTCTAAAACCGAGGCCAACCACTCTGACTTCACAAGGCTGCTGTGACAACAAAGCCTGGCGGCATATATAAAGTGTCCACTAAATTGTCCCAAAGAAGATAATGACAATGCTTCCACTTTCCGCGTGAGTAACATGTGGAAACACTTACATGAAATACATACAATCTTACTGGAAGATCTGAAAGAAACGGGCATTGACTCTTCGAGGACCCATCCCTGTGCAGCTCTGGGGAAGAGGGGAGGAGAGTCAGGGGCCAACGTTTCTGGACACCAGCACTGTGCCCCGCACCAGGCTGTCTGTGAAGTAGAGGCCAACAGCTCCACCCAACAGATGAGCAGACCAAGCCTCAGAAAGGTTGACATCTATAGCTTGGGCATGGAGGAATAGGCTTTTCATCTATCTGAAGCCCCGATGTAAATTCTAACTCCCAGTTGTGCTCCTTACAGAGGAAGAGACTGAGACTTAGAGAGCTGAAGTGACTCGCCCAAAGTCACAAAGCCAGTGGACATGTAGAATCAAGCAGGAAGGCAGTCGCCCACGAGCCCAGGACTCTCAGATTATACAAATAGCAACACTGGCAGAAACTCCTGCTTGCGTCCTGAGCATCCGTCCTGCGCTCCCCTTATTCCTAGTTCTAATCAATTAGCCTGCATCACCCCTCTCTTTGAAGGTGGGAATTGGTCATTATCGAGCTCTATAACTTCAGTGCCTGCAATACAGCAGAAATTCCAGAAATGTTTATCAAAAGGAAAAAATAAAGGAGTGAGGTAGAAGGAAGGCAGACCTACAGATTGCGTTACAAAGAAAACCCAAAATAATAGCACATACAGAGTCATATATCCATATCTGTATTCCCCTCGATTATGGAATTGGTCCCATGCCTTTTATTTCATAGCTAGAAGGACTCTAATGGAACATTCATCCAACCTTCTCACTTTACAGACATGGAATCTGAGACCATACAGGTAAATTCCCCAAGTTCACAAAACCAACGGAGGGCAGGGCTGAAATTAAAACCCATGACTGCTGGTCCAGAGTTCGTCCTACTGCACGAGGCTCCTAAAACTTTTGGCAAGGAGAGTCATGTCATCTGACTTAAAAAAAAATAAATGTTCCCTTCCTGACCTAAATGGAAAATCAATGAGCTCCAAATCAGCCTTGCTATTGCCTGAGGAAGTAGCACTTTCAAAGGTTACTGCTATTGAGACTGCGCCCCTGTTAAGAGGGGCCCTGAGGAAGGCACACAAAGCTGATAGTCTACTTGGGAGCAGAGACAGCATGCAGCAAAACTGGACGTGTTCAGTCAAATCTCTCATCAAGTATGAAGATAACTGGCCTCCTTCAGAGGCCCCCAAATTATTCCCCTGACGACCGAGGAAGTGGACAGAAGATTTCCTAATTATGTCTCCTTCCCATTTTGCTCAACAGTGTTTGAAAACTAATATCCAGCTGGAAGAGGAGGGTGGCAGCGACCCCTGTCCAAACCCCAACCCGGGGTTTCCTTGAGGTGGGAATGAAAGAGGAACACCATTCTGCCTCACTGAGTGTCTGTGCCCACACAGCGCAGGCACTGCGCGAGGCCTTGCCCAGGGTCTCCCACTGAAGACGCAAAATAATTCTATGAGGTGCTCGTTTTTTTCTTCACTGTACAGATCAGAAAACTTGCCCAAGACTAAGTAGGAACACCTCGTTGTTCAATTTCCACTGCAACCTGGCCCCCAAATCAGATAGTCACTGAGCAAACAGTGGAACTGCTGGTAAAACTGCTGCCTAAACTACCAGAGGATACTTGCCATGTTAGCAGATGACTGTCAGACAGGGAAGTGGGCTGTACAACACCGAAGGCGTGAGAACAGAGTGAGTCAACAGGCCTCATGGCTGACATACAAGGGACCCTCAGGGATCTGAGGTCTGCAATGAGTTGGTGAGAGGACCGACCGGGCAGCAGAAACCTCTGGTTTTCACACTGGACGGTCATGTGCCAGGGCAGCTCGGGCATGAATTCCTCCAGTGTTTCATGAATCGTAAAAAAAATCAATAAAGAACTCCTTTTCAGAGAATTAATCTGAAGTTTCCTTTGACATTTCAGCTGTGGTGAGTCTTGCATGAACAATGTACATTAGCGACTCTCTAACTGGAGAATGCTGGAGTCCTGGGCCCCCCATCAGAGAATTAACTTTGTGAAAGGCCTACTATGTGCTAAGCAATGCATACACATCCTCCTATGTGATTCTCACAGCAGATCCCCATTTCACAAATGAGGGGACCGAGGCTCAGGGAAGCAGCCACTCTGCCCAGTAGCCTCTCGCCTCTACTAGAACTCAGATGCGTCCAAACTCGAAGCATAGGCTCTGGCCACCTCGCGCCTTGGAATGGCCTGCCTAAGCAAGACACCCAACCCCAACTCCCAACTCAGGCCCCCACTGCCCACCAAGGCAGCCACCGGCCCCACCCTCCTCTGCATCCCACGTAAACAGAATTTCCCTCTGTTATTGCATGCGCCACTCTCCTGTGACTCTCTGGGGCTCACAGCCCCTCCCTGGTTCTCACAGGGACTTAGCACACCCTTCTTGATCCCCACCACATCCCACATGGGGCACAATAAATGCTCAAGAAACATCTGTGGAGGTGGAAAGAAAGAGAAAGAGAAAGAGAAAGAGAAAGAGAAAGAGAAAGAGAAAGAGAAAGAGAAAGAGAAAGAGAAAGAGAAAGAGAAAGAGAGAGAGAGAGAGAGAGAGAGAGAGAGAAAGAGAAAGAGAAAGAGAAAGAGAAAGAGAAAAAAAGAGAAAGAGAAAGAGAAAGAGAAAGGGAGATGGGGAGGGAGAGAATAATGGAGGAAGTGATTAGTCATTAGCCAGGCGTCTCACTAGACAAAGGACCCTACAACCCCCGCAGGGAGGAAGTACCATCCACCTTACAGAGCACAGGTACCAGGTGCCCACACAGCCCTGCACACTGGGAGAAGGCACTTGCGCACACCCCTTGTTTGTAAGCAAAGCATTTCATTTCTCTCATGTTCTTCTGGACACTATTTTCCATGTTGATGGAACGGAAGTCACTGAAGCAGTCCTTGATTACCGCTTTTAGATTTTCAACTATTGTTAAGACACAGCCTCACGCACAGAGCTTTTGTGGCCACTCTGTACAAGGAATTAACAAGGAGGATGAGCTCCCACTATAGTCAGTTTCCTAAGCTGAATGAGTAATCAGAGACCACCAGACATCAGCAAGAGAGATGTGGGTGAGCTACTACAGCACACCCCTCCCTCCCTTTTAACCACTAGAGGCCTGAAGGGGCAGTGGGGCCTTTCACAGTGAGAGCCTCAGGGCACATGAGAGCTCTATGATCACTCTGTGACCTGCCGAGATGGACAGAGCAGCATGCAAGACTGCAACCCGAACCCTTGGTGTTCCTGTAAGCCCTGTGCTGTCGGTTGATCATTTTTCACACAGGTTATGTCTGAACGCCCATCCCCTACCTTGGATTCAGAAGTGTTAAAGGCTACAAGTTTCTCTGTGTCTCACAGCAAGCATCTCATTGGTCCCTGTCTCTTTCCTGACACAGTAGAAAAGTAAGCACAGGGTGCGGCACTTGACAGGCGCCCACCAAACATCTTCTGCTTATACCTGTGAAAAATGGGCTTGCTGGCTCCCACCTCATTGTACCCATACAATAAAATGTGGTTAATCTTTTTTTTTTTTTTTTTTTGCCTTTAAGAACACAAGACAAACAGCAAACATAAAGCAAATTCTTGGGAAAGGGAAAGTTTTGTTCTCCAGAGATTTACACTAAATGGCCCACAAAGGACATTTATAATTATTTAACGATGCTTAATTAGGATGGTTGCTTCTCCATATAAGATGGATGTATTATTGTGGTCCTGAGCTACTTCTGGGTAAGCATATGCAAAGAGGACCTAATGAGAAGAGCGCACATTTAAACTCATTATTAGTGACTCAATATTTTTAATTCTCACATAAGATCACAGCAGGAGTTTAAATGTGTTTCCAATCCAAATGCATCCACCATATTTCTTTTCACTGTAATCAGGGTAAAAGAACCAGAAAGAGGAGGAGAAGAGTGCGGAGAGAGAGGCATTCTCCCACTTGCCGCTTTTCTCCAGCACCAGAAGTGACAGCACAAGTGACTCAGGAAGGGAGACTGGCCAGGTGACCCCAGCAGAGGAGGGCAGGGGAGGGCAAAGAGCCAGTGCCTGGCAAGAAAGGTGAGAGTTCTGCATCCAGTTCACAGGTTTAAATGCTACTTCAAATCCACCATAGCAAGTTCAAAGAACATGCAAAGCTGTCTCATCATATGGTATTCTCCAGAAGAAACAAAAACGAAACAAAACAAAACAAAACAAAACAAGGCCGGGCGCGGTGGCTCACGCCTGTAATCCTAGCTCTCTGGGAGGCCGAGGCGGGCGGATTGTTTGAGCTCAGGAGTTCGAGACCAGCCTGAGCAAGAGCGAGACCCCGTCTCTACCAAAAATAGAAAGAAAT
>CAUYSK010091456.1:0-26203 GCA_963575035.1 Avahi laniger
ATGCCTGTAGTCCCAGTTACTTGGGAGGCTGAGGCAGTAGGATTGCTTGAGCCCAGGAGTCTGAGGTTGCTGTGAGCTAGGCTGATGCCATGGCACTCACTCTAGCCAGGGCAACAAAGTGAGACTCTGTCTCAAAAAAAAAAAAAAAAAGTATTTGTTTGGTACACTCAGGTGTTGTTGGTATACTCCAAGCCCTATTTATCACTGAGAGCATCCAAAGATGAAAATGACAAAGCTCCCAATGTTAAGTAGCTACAATCTAGCTGGGAAGACAGATTGTTAACCACATTAAAATATAAATATTAGACCTTGTCTGCTTTCAACTGAATCCTGTCAAATTATGGATATAATACTGCTACTTCCAGCCTCATTCATTTGCTCATTCATTCAACAAATATTTAATGAGTCAGTGCCTATTACGTACTAGTTACTATACTAAGAATGGAAACACAAGGAAACAAAAACAGGGTCCTGTTTCATCGAGCTTATGTTTGAGAAGTCTACTGAATAAGTCTATCTAGAAGCATTTTTGCCATTGGATAGTAGTATCTTCAAATTGTTACATGCCCCACTGAAGCGGACATGATGTGCCAATCTCAATCCCTGTGCAGGGAAGTCGATCCAGCCTAATCACCCTCTGCTAAAAACCCTTATTTCTGGTCACTCCCCTAATCTCTTGCTGAAATAAGGGCCCAGCCTTAATCATTATCAACATTATCTCTTCATCTAAGTTCCTACCAGTCCCTTTTTTTCAAGGGTGGACCCTGTTTCTACATCAAATCAAAGAGTTTCCTGATATACATCTGTCAAACACTGATTACAAGAACCACTGCCACAAAGTGACTAATATACCTCAATCCACTATGGGCTCTTTATTGGAAGATTAGAAAGTAAAACAATTTAACATTTTGTAGTTGTTGTTAACATTTTGTGTATCTCCTTTATAATTTCTGTGTGCTAAAATGGTTTTTAAGTTGGGATCTACATGTATAATTTGGCATTCTGCTTTTACTTCCTAATATATTAAAAACATTTTATACTTATTATTCATCAACATATACCCATGAACATATGTTCATAACCTCCATTTTGATGTCTGTAGGGTCTTCTGTCATTTGGCTGTGTCATAATTTATTTGACCTTTTCCTACTGTTGGACATTTAGGTTGTTTACAGTGTTTTTTACCATCATAAATAAAGCTGTAATAAACATTTGAATGCAAATTTTATCTTCATTGTGATTACCTCTCTGGCAGTGATTCTTAGAATAGAATTATGTGACCATGAGGTATGAATGTATATAAAGCCTTTAATGTATATGACCAAACTGCTTTCTATAAAGGATGAAGTTTATAAACATCCCACCTCATCACATCTTTTCAAGCATTCACTTAAAAAGAAAAAAAGATATCTTGACAGGTAAAAAATTTTATGTTGTTTTAAGCTGCATTTCTTTGATTACCAATAGGGTTAAACATTTAAAACACATTTATTACCATATGTATTTCATCTCAACAACTACCTGATAAAATGCAACAAAATTTTATGCAAAAGAAATTAGCTTTTTGATTCTAAAAGGTTAAGTATAATAACCCTTTTATCATACTTTGCCAAAATTGCCTTTTAATTATATTTGTTTTCATGTACAAAAATACGGATCTTGGCCGGGCGCGGTGGCTCACACCTATAATCCTAGCACTCTGGGAGGCCAAGGCAGCCGGATCGTTTGAGCTCAGGAGTTCAAGACAGCCTGAGCAAGAGCGAGACCCCATCTCCACTAAAAAAATAGAAAGAAATTAGCTGGACAGCTAAAAATGTATAGAAAAAAAAATTAGCCAGGCATGGTGGCACATGCCTGTAGTTCCAGCTACTCGGGAGACTGAGGCAGTAGGATCGCTTGAGCCCAGGAGTTTGAGGTTGCTGTGAGCTAGGATGACGCCACGGCACTCTAGTCCGGGCAACAGAATGAGACTCTGTCTCAAAAAATTAAAAAAAATTTTTTAAAAAAATGTAGATCTTTACATAATCAAATTAATTTTTTCATCTTTTCCTCTGTGATACTTCCCATTGCTTCTGTGGTTAGAACATGCTTCCTCGACTAAAGAATAGATTATAAAATTTATACCATCTTCAAGTTTATTATGGTTTGGTTTTTAGTTTATACCTATCTCTTATCTAAGATTGTATGTGGCAGGCATGGTGCTCAGCCTTTGCCACAAATCATCTCATTTAATTTTAATAACCTGTAAGTATTATTATCTCCATTTTTACATTAGAAAATGGCAGCTCAGAAGGATTAAATGAATTGCCCATAGGCTACCCAAGTCCCTCTCATTTCAAAGCCCAGAATCTTTCCACTATGTCACTTTGCTTCCCCACTGATCCTGGATACCAAACCTGGATGGGACTAGCCTCCTGATCTTGTCCATGTTCCTGGTGATCACTCAAACTGGCCACCATGTACATCCAACCTGCCAAGGTGGGCCACACCTCATCACCAACAGCAATAATAACAGCTTCAATAATCAAATGAACACAATGTTATAGACGTAGAAAAGGAAACAACTGCCTCTATGTGGCGAGGTGAGAGATGGTCTCACAGAGGACACAGTATCAACCCTGTAGAGGAATATGATTTGAGCAAGTCGGAAATGGGGAAAGGAGGCATACAGTGAAATAACAGACACAAAGGGAAGGAATAGTCTCATCGTGTGGGGCTGAAGTGCAGCTTAACAGGAGAATACAAAACATCACTGACTTGAATAGTACAGTTTATAACTGCTCCCATTTCTACTGCCTCATTTGACAGGTACAAATTATTATTTGTGTTTCAAAGACAGGAGAAAACGGAGGCTCAGGAAAGTTGTGATTTGCCAGTGTCATGTGGCTAGTAAGTGGACACATGCTCTTAAATCCAGGTTTGGTTCCAAGTCTCATCACCTCCTCCCCTTCTCTCTTTTTCCAAGTCTCACCAGCCATCTGTTAAGTTTTTCTGCAACCACAGCTCACAATGATCATTTGGTTCTGTAAACACCTAATAATTTTTCTTTATCTCATAATTTTAAAACTATATTCTCAGTTCTACTGAGAACCATGATGAGGATTAAATGAAAAAAGGAACCCAGAATAATGCCTGTGTTATAACAGAAGCTCAATAAAGCTAAGTCCTTTTTGCTCTTCTCTTACCAATTCATGGATTTTAAAATGGTCTCCCAAACCAACAAAACTTCCTTGATGGACAACCTTTGCCTATGATTTCTCCAGGTCTCTTTTAATACCAGGGCAATTTATGGAGAATAAGGCTGATGTTAAACAAAATGTCATGGGAGTTATAAAGATACAATGAGGCTCTTTAAAATGACGAACTGATTTCTCTCTACATACTGAAGAAGAAAATGTACTTATAAAAAGAGTCAATGATCTGTTATGAAGTGGAATAGCTATAACTTCTAGGAACTTTTATTCAGAAAAAGGCTACATTTACCCCATTACTGTTATTGAAGAATATACGTGTCACACCAAAATGATCACTCCTAAATTATCAAATAAATGTCTAATGAAAGATACCAATAGTGTTGTTCAATTAGCAATACTGGTATTAAGGTCAGTGAGCAAATTCTTACCTCCAAAGGTGAACTGCAAAGGAATCTCGTGAACTGCAGTCAAATTCGAACAGAATCAATTTCATCCAGTAAATGGACAGCAAAAAAGAACACAGAGAAAAAGAAAAAACTATTATACAATTTTCCAGTAAGAGCATCTAAAGTGAACCCAAAAATCTATGTTAAATCAGTGTCTTCACACATTTGTATAATTCATTCACAGAGTATAGAAAGGTTCAACCTAGCCCATAGTATGTACACAACTATTTGAATTAGTTTAAATAAACATTCTTAAAAATCTGTATAAAAGCAAATAAAGCACAATAAATTAGTCCTAAAATATTTTGTTTATGTTTTATCTCACAACCCCTACATAATAAAAACACACTTTAAGGGAGGAGTCAGCAATCTTCCTGACTCTAAAAGCGACAGGTAAAGTTTAGTAAATGCCAAGAGAGGAAGAAAATAGAAACCGAAGGTGCTGGGGCAGGAGCATGGATCAAGAAAAAGGAGAGATAAAAAAGTCAAGATGAGTGGTTTATGCCTGTAATCCCAGCATTTTGGGAGGCCAAAGCGGGAGGATCACTTGAGGCCTGGAGTTTGAGACCAGCCTGGACAACATAGCGAGATCTCATTTTTACAAAAAATAAAAAAATTAACCAGGCATGGTGTTGCACACCTGTGGTCCCAACTACTTGGGAGGCTGAGGCAGGAGGATCGCTTGGGCCCCGGAGTTTGAGGCTGCAGTGAGCTATGATGACACCACTGCACTTAGCCCGGCTGACAGAGCAAGACTGTCCCAAAAAGAAAAAAAAAAAAAATCAAGACCAAGAGAGGAGGCTGGGTTAGTGAGGGAAGGATGAAGTTTATCTCCACAATTTGGCACCTTGGCTGTGACACTTACCCTGTTCTGCCCTTTCTCTTTTCTTGGTTCCACATCCCTTTCCTTCCTGCCTTCCTTCCTTTTTCCTCTCTTCTTCCCTCTCTCCCTTTTCCCCCACCTTTCTCTTTTTTATGACACACACAGAGGTTTAAAGAATGTCACCTGAAACTAAATGTTAAGTGCTGCCTGTTTCTCAGTATTTAAATAAACAAACAAATCGGAGCGGGGCACAACCAAACGACAAAGCAAACTGTAGGTCAGCTCTGCTATGAGGTCTGTCACATAACTTCATACATACAGATCATGGTAATTCATAACATTTTCACAGATGTCATTTACAGAATCAACATTTCAAATCCTTTGAGATTTACTGTAATAATAAAATACTCAAGTAATACAAATGCTTGATCTTTCTAAATGCAAATTAACTACAATAAAATGCAATGACAGGCCTGATTCCAAGAACTTGTGACTTCCTCTCTACAACAAAGCTAGCTATTACTCACAGGGAATACAAATAACTTGCACTCTCTTTTAGAGTTACACATTGAAATATTTATCAATGAAATTATGTCGTGTCTCGGATTTCCTTCCCAATCACTGGGGAAGTGGAAAGAAAAGGAATGGGAGGAGTACGCAGATAAAATTGGACATGATATTAAAATAGTAAGGACATGAGATGAATATGTAAGGGTTCATTATATGATTTTCTCTACTTTGTAAATGTTTAAAGTTTTCCACAATAAAGTTTTAAAAACATATCAGACACCCCCCCCAAAAAACCTAAAAAATATATTTTGAAAATATCACTAATGCATGCCACAGCCGTGCAATTAACTAATATCATCTAGGCTCTAGATGACAGGATATATTAAAATACAGAAAGAGTAAGAATTTTTTCTTAATTTAAATATCAACATGCAGTTCAATTATATTCGCTATTAAGAGAACTTTCTGAAGTGCAAGATATACCAAAATATTAAGTTTTCATAATGCTGCTATAAAAGAAATAATTTTATTGAAATTGAAAATGCAAGTTTTGTGATGCTGGATTCTTTTCCAGTAGCTCAAACTAAGATAACCCCTACTCTTCCCTCCCAAGAGTAAAAAGTGCCAGTTGAAAGATCAGCCAATTTTATCACTGGAGAAAAATGAGGCATGGTAAATTTTTATTTTACAATCAGAAATTGATATTGTAGGGTTTCTATGCTTTCCCCCGTAAGTGCATGTTAACTATATTATACACTTACTTTTGAATTTATAATTAGCTCATGTTCAATAGTAATTGATGCATTAATTAGAAGTTACTTTAAATAAAAAAAAAGAGAAGTATATATATACTCTAAAAAAACTAACGTTTCCTTGAAGCTACAATAATTTACACACGTCTTTGGCATGTGTATGTGTCCAACACTCATGTCACAGCTTTTTCCAAACAGACCTAAAAATTCTTGTCCTGTTTGAAGCTGCCAAAATATGAAATACATAAATAAAAGCCTTCAATCCCAAAGCAGTAAAAACAGAGTAACAAATCACAAGACACACATTCACACTCCTATTCCCAGAACATGAAAAAGATTTCAAAAAATGCCTCTTCTCTATTAGTGTGCCAGTAAAACCCACTGCTGTTTCATGTTTCACTTTGGTGACTTACTAAATTGTTTCATAATGAAATTATACATGTTATATTCAGTCCAAATGGTAATACTTGAAAAAAGACAATCATAAAAAAGCAAATATGAGATTGCAAACTACATATTGTGTATAAACTGCAATTGCTAGTAGAGACAGATTCCTTTTAATAAATACTAACACGATGTCTGATCAGTATAAGACAAGACTATGCTTAATTTTGCCGTCAACCTAAAACTATTAAAAAAAAAAGTCTATTTTAAAAAAAAAGGACTATGGCCACAGATGAGAGTCCACATTAATGCTGCTTTTTTAATATGGCCACACTGACAGAACTACTTAATAAGAAATAATGGGTATAGTTAATTGGTTTACGAAAAAAGCATATTCAAGGTACTCAGGAATAATATTGAGAAAACTAAAAAGTTTACTATGTTTTACAAAATATCTTACTGATTTTACAGATAGGAATATACTTCATCATTTCAGAAACAATCAGAGGCAAAGATAGCCATATTCTTTCTTTTTCTATTTTTAGAGACAGGGTCTCATTCTGTTGCCCAGGCTGGACTGCAGTGGCACAGTCATACCTCACTGCAACCTTGAACTCCTGGGCTCAAGCAATCCTTCTCCCTCAGCCTCCCGAGTACCTAGGACTACAAGCACACACTACCATGTCCGGCCAATTTTTTATTTTTTGTACAGACGGGGTCTCACTATTATTGCCTAGGCTAGTCTCAAACTCCTGACCTCAAGAGATCCTCCTACCTCAGCTTCTCAAAGTGCTGGAATTACAGATTTGAGCCACCACGCCCAGCCTATATTCTTTATCTTTCTATATATCAATTTTAAAAGTTACTTCTAGGAAGTATCTTGATTTAATATAACGGAAAATAGAAATAAACTGCCCGATATTTGGCTTTTGGAACTTAACAGGAAAGTTTTCTGTTTGTAACAATATTAATAACTATCAATTTGATTCACTTGAATTCATAAAAATTCTAATTTACAATTATTCTGTAAAGGTGTTGAATTTTTTAAAAAAACATAAGGATTATGGTCTATATTTAGAATCCAGATATAAAAGGTATCAGTACCATTTTTAAAATCCTGTAGGTCTCCACAAAGAAACAAAGATACACACAGATCCCTACTCATGTTCCAAAGCTACTGCTACTTACTGATCTCGCTTTTCTTAAAGCATTCTTTCTTACCACTCCTGGTACCATAACTCTATTCATCATTGGTAGCCTGTCTCATAACACAACACTTCTCCCTCCCTCCAGAGATTCTTACCAAGATTCTTTAAACAGTTTTCCAAGTGCACAAAATTGCAGTGAGACTTCCTAACAGTTATTATTAGTAAGTTCTTTCTTTTTCCAAGTTATTCAAGGGGTGGGGTGGGAGGAAATAAGGATTGAGGAATACATACTGCTAATTTTGTTAAAAGATCCCAGCAAAACTATAATCAATTTTTATCTTTGTAATAAAAAATATTCAACAGATAAGAAATTTAAGCCACTATGTTCCAGAAATGCCTTCTCTTTTGTAACCATGGTTAAATTTCTACATTTTAAAGAAAAAAGAAACACTGAACACAAAAAGGCAATTTTTACAAAGATAAAATATTATTTTCTTTTTCTAAACCAAAGAACATCAGTGAGGTGTCACTATTTGTCAAAGTAAAATTCCAAGTCTTATAACTGCTCATATCAATTATCCAGAATTTCTCTGCATTAACAAAATATACTTCTGGTCATATTTCCTTAGGCCTTTCACGTATTGTGTTATACTTACCAACTTACAATTTGTCAGGGACAGGTCTGTTCTAGGCCTATTCAAAATTTTCAGTTACCAATCTAAATCACATATCAATGTAAAATACTAAATTCTTCTATCAGGAATTTGGAAGCCTTAATTCAGTTAAGATTCTAAATTATGTTAAGTTAAATAACACTTTAGACTCCCTTCCCATTCCCTCCTTCCTCCCCCATACAATTTCTGATATATGTTTACACTGTTTTAAATTGGCTATTCTAAGGCAGTGCAAGACCAAATTTGATGTTAAAAATGTATCTCTCCTAAATCTACAACTCTTAGAAATTAATTTGATTCCACAAAAGAAACAGTTCCATCGTTTCATATTTCACCTCAGAAAAATGAAACCTTCAAAAGCAGCCTAAAGACATAGCTAGCACCCATTAAAAAAGTCATCAACAGAATAAGAATTAAATCTCCACTTAACAGGAGTCAAAACAAACATTTGAGAACTAACATCTTGCTTATCCTATTAGTGGGGAATAAAATGGACAGATTCTGGTATTATAATTCCCTAAATTTATTTTTTACAGCTATTCTCTATTCCATTTATTAGCAATGCAGCTGAAAGGACTAACCACTTGTACTGATTAGACCTAGAACCTTGGACAGGACACTAAGCTTCAATAAATCTTAAACAACGACACAAAAATCTTATTTACATTCTAACATGTTTAAACGTATGTCTTCTGAGGCATTACATCTTTTTGCCAGTGGAAAGAACAGTGATCTAAGAGTGAGACAGCTTGGAGTCTCACTAGTTCTACCTCCTTGAGTGAGTCACTTACATTATTTGGGCCTTGGTTTTTTATCTGCAAAATGATTTCAGCTTTCCCCTGCTGTGTCCTGTGGCATGTCAGGCTCCTGAGATACTCTCTAAAAAAATGATTCCGTGGCCAAATGAGTTTGGAAAATGCCACATACTATAGCTGCCTCACCTTCCCTTCCTCCTTACCTTAGAGAATTACAAGGTATACTGATATATTAAAGACTCTAGAATTCCTGCACTCACAAATAAAAAACTCTTTAATTCCATTTAATTGAGTGCTTTCCAAAGTTCCATGACCAGGTATTTTTGTGTGTTTGTTTTTAATTTCATGTAACATCTATTAACACTCCACAGGATCAATTTTACACAAAGCTCATTTTAGGAAACACTGGTCCCTGACAGCTCCGACTTGTTTTTCCAGTCCATACTTATTAGAAAACTTCACTGAAAATACTCAGTATGGCTATCAACAGTGTCAGAAAAATTCAACACAAACTATTAATCAATCATTGGCCCCTTTTTGTCCCTTTAAGAGCTCTGGTTCCTACCCAATAACATCCCTGGTGAATGGGCTAATGCTCAAGATAATGCCATGGAAGGAACTGTAATAAAATGTCTCTTGAAAGATTCTGATATTTGCCCAGAACAAATATTCCCACAAGTACTTATATTTTCAATAATTTTTAACATTAGTATTTTAAGATTTTAAACATCAATGCAAACCTATAAAAGGAAGCTTTTAGAAGTATTTTAAAATTCATTTTATGTTAGCTAAAATGCATGGGAGTCACGTCTTACTCATCTGTGCAACTCCAGGATCTATCACAGCGACTGGAACATCTAGGAATTAAATGTTTATATGATTGGTTGAATAGAAGAATCACATTCCTACAAAGCCCGAGAGAAGGAAGCATGGGAGCCATTCTAAGCATAAAATTTTGAGCAATTTCTTGAATGACTGTCACATAAAAGCCAGCAAATGTAAACATATGTATATATATTTTTTTTTTCAGGCTTACATGAATATATTCCCTACTTTTACATATTCTTAAAGGCAGATTATCTTCTGGATAATCATATAGTGTATATGTATGTTTTTTACTTTTATAACTAACTACTGATTAGATGAAAATCAATTGCTTTTAATCATGCAAGCAGTTACCTAAAATTATTTGGCATATAAAATGAATGATCACAGCAGAAACACAAACTTTCCTTGTTTAGACTAGTCATCAATAGGTAGTATTGTTCACTTGTCAAGTCATTACCAGAAGGTCATAAAACTTGATGCTCCTCAGATTTAATGGAAAAAACAGACCTAAAATACAAAAGCTAAAGACAAATGGTGCTCACAGCAAGATTATTCCATCACATGAGCTTTGCACTCACTAAAATGTGCTTAACTCGTAGGTAAATTACTCAACTCTCTCACTCAGGAAATTAAAAGCAGCTTGTACTTATTATAGCAGGACAACTGTCAAAAGCTTATGACATCATTTGAATTTTCTTTTTTGCTTCATGTCATGAGTTTCGAGAACACTATTTTCTCCCTGAGTAGTTTTCAATTTGGCAAAACTGAGTTCTTTCTCCAGCTGTTTCTTAAAAATAGTCAACTTAGCTGCTCGTTCATTCAAGGAAATGTTCCCTGGGCTTCCGCTCCATTCCAGGCACTCTGCTGGGCACTGTATTTCCTCAGATTCTGGCATGGGACTTTCATAAGTTGGTGTAACAAGCACAGGGTATGTTATGGATTACAGTAACCCAATGTAGATAATTTATCAAAAGGAGAAATCTATTCCAAGTATAATCAAGAAGCTCTACAACCAGAGTAAAAAAAACAGAGATAACCTATAGCTCCTTTGTCTTCAGCTCTAGGTAAAACATACAGCCACCAGGCATGGTGGTGTGCGCCTGTGGTCCCAGCTACTTGGGAGGCTGAGGCAGGAGATCGGGAGGATCACTTGAGCCCAGGAGTTCCAGGCGGTAGCGAGCTATGACAGCATTTGCATGGTGAGGCCCCATCTCTTTAAAAACACACACACACACACACACACACACACACACACCCCACATATAAATCCTTCCCCGAATAATATCTTTCCCAGGTTTTATGTGGTATAGTAGGATGAATCAAAATAGTATTAAAAATTCTTATTTTAAAGACTAAAATTACATGTTGATGAGCCAAATTGAGTGCTTTTGAATATTACTTTTTTCCTTTAAAGGACTGATTTGAATTAAAACAGAAAAAATTTGCCTTAACCTTAGTATCTCTGTTGGGTCCTGATAGTACAGCATCATCTATATCCTAGTAACCAAAGTGTAGCCAATTATTATTTGGCCGAGTACCTTCACAAGTATGATCTTACTTAATCACCACTCCAAATCCTATTGTGGTACTCCCCCTCCATCCCATGTTTACAAATGAGGAACCTGGTGAGAAGAAAACTCAGGAATCAGGAACCTGCTCAAAGCCACACAGTGATAAGTGGGAAGCTGAGATCTGCAGCAGAAATGACTGATTAGAGTTCACACTCTCACTCTTCATGTTACTCGGCCTTCGCAGCATCAACATTCTGACCCAAAATGTATGGAACTGTAAACATAGCAGGTGCTGTCTGGTAGTACTGGTATCACCTTCATACCATTCAATCCAAATAATTTATCACTGGGCGCACTTGTTCTCAGGCAAGTGCTTAATCAAGAATCAACATCCATTTCATGCCAAACATTCCATTTGACACTTAACATTCCATTTCACTGTCTCATTCCTCAACTTTCAAAAAACAATATAAGTGAACTATTGTCCAGGCCATGGGAAAAAAAAAATAATACATGTACAAATTAACTGTAATCATTATTATTATACTTATATTAAGTTACACATTAATAGAGGTCAATTATCGAGCTACTGCAGAACTTCAGACACTGAAATCAAACAAAACCCCCAGAGAAAATAATAAAGGTTAAAATGAGGAATCAAAAAGGTATTTTCTAATGCTCATTTGCCCAACTCACAGAACAATCCCTCAAGCTCCTTTTCCCATTTTCCTCTTGACTGTAACTTTACTAACAATAAACTTGCTGATCTGGTTTC
The DNA here is from genome assembly GCA_963575035.1 of Avahi laniger. Lineage (NCBI taxonomy): Eukaryota > Metazoa > Chordata > Mammalia > Primates > Indriidae > Avahi > Avahi laniger. Next base: position 11,801 of record CAUYSK010091456.1, read on the forward strand.
CAAGCCAATAACCAATACTTCCAACCCTCCCTTATACCTGCTCTACTTTTCCCATAACATCCCCTGCCGACCTAGGATATAATTTACTGATTTATTCAGCTTATTGGTTAATGACTATCTGTGACCATGCCCCTACTCCAGAACATAAGCTCACAAGAGCAAGGAATTTTTGGTTTTCTTTTTTTAGAGACAGGTCTTGCTCTATTACCCAGGCTGGAGCACAGCCTGGAACTCCTGGGCTCAAGTAATCATCTGCTGCAGCCTCCTCTTTTTTTTAGAGATGAGGTCTCACTATATTGCCCAGGCTGGTCTTGAACTCCTGGCCTCAAGTGATCCTTCCACCTCAGCCTCCCAAAGTGCTAGGATCATAGGTGTGAGTCACCATGACTGGCCTTGATCTTTACCTGATTTTATTCACTGATTTGCTAACTGTACCAAATGCCTCTTGAATAGCGCCTGACACACAGTTAGATGCTCAATAATATTTTAACAAACACATATAAAAAACTACAAATTAGGAAAAAAACAATGTTAATACTAGACAAGCTAACACAGTAAGCATTGACAGCAAGAAAGATAAAAGATAAAAGGTTACACCGGAATAACTTTAAAGAAGCAGCAGCGGCACATGGCATACTGGAATACAGCAGGCGCAGAACAATATTCCTAAGGGAATATGAGAGCCATTATCAACAGGCAAGACCTGCTCAGCATTCTGTTTGAGAAGGTGGGAAGAAAACAATACATTTTGGGAAGATTGTCATTTTAAATTATGAGTGTATATAGTATCTTAGTAATGAAAATGTTTCAATTATCCAGAAAATCTGCTTACCTTGAAAACTTAATTCACTGATGTCAGTTATTCTATATTAATTATTTAGGCCAACTTTAATTCTTTCAAATAGCAACACCATGGTCTAGTGCCAAAAGCACTGAAATTTCTAGACATTGTTCTGCCACTGACTACATGTTACTTTGGGTAAATTATTTAATTCTCTAAAAGAAGAGAAGCTAATCTATATAATCAATAAGATCCTTTCACCTCTAATGATTTTGTGATCTGAGACAAGTTTTAGGAAAACTGTTGACCAAAAGACATTTTAAGAAAACTATTTCCAGTGCTAGCTTTAACTTTACCCCCTTTGGATCTCTCCAGAAAGTAACACTCTAAGGATACAGCAGGGCATCTGCTCCAATTAATTTAAGTAGGTAATTCAAAAACTTTATAATTTAACTATTAGTAACAAATGTCTTGTCACAGACTCTGAGACAGACTACAATACACCAGTGTGCCCTGACTAAGGGTTACTCATAAAAAGTGGCTTTTTAGATTGAATTATACAAATAATTGCAGAAGCCCTTTACTTTATTCAAGTAAGTTAGCCCTGTCCTTAAAAATATTTTTTAATGCTCATGTCTGTAATCCTAGCACTTTGGGAGTGTTAGCAGTGCTTGAGTCAGGAGTTCAAGACACCCTGAGCAAGAGCAAGACCCAGCTCTACAAAACACAAAAAAATTAGCCAGACACGGTGACACACTACTCGACATGCTGAAGCAGGAGGAGCCCAGGAGTTTGAGGTTGCAGTGAGCTAGGATGACGCCACTGCCCTCTAGTTGGGGCGACAGAGAGAGACCCTGTCTCAAAAATATACACACACACACACACACACACACACACACACACACACACACACGTTAAAAATTTCAAAATGTTCAGATCTTGCCATCATTCAAATTTAGAGTTAAGTACTTATAAATATTAAGCAAACCTAATCCAAAAATGTAAAATCCTCCAACCCTTTGAGAGTCATGTCGGCATTCAAAAAGTTTTGAATTTTAGAGCATTTCAGATTTTCAAGATTAGGGATATGCAACCTGTAGCAGAGCAGGTCCTGGAATAGCATCCTTTCATTCATCGTGATTTCATTATAACATTGATGGGGGGGTGGCGAGGAAATCACTTCTTGGCCAGGGACACTGTCTATGCAGAGCTAGCATGTTCTCCCCACGTCAGCATGGGTTTGCTCTGGGTCTTCTGGTTTCCTCCCCACCCCAAAGATGTACACGAGAAATATTCTGTATAACTTAAGTCTTGTTTCTATCAATTAGCCTATGGTAAATGGGTTTCTTCATACATTGTTATGCCTAAAGCCACAGTTTCCAAGAACTTTACTGTAAATGTCTGTATGTGATTATGTGGTCTCTGTATAATCGAAGGAGAATGTCACTTCTGATATACTGAGAAGGCAAACACACAAAAAGTAAAACTATTAAGAGAAAAATGAAGCTGGAAGCTTCTCTAGGTTAAGTTCCAGAAAATGTTTAAATCCTTTAACAAGCAAAGAATCACTTGTGATTATCACTTCAATATTTCAATGAAAATTACTTACAACCAAATGGCAAAAGAAAAGCATTTATCTATCATCTATAAAATAGAGGTTATTTAAAAAGAAGAAGGAAAAGAAAAGCAAAGCATTTATCCATACTTCTTGGACTGTGAACACACAACCTGCACAAGCCACACAAGCCTAGATCTCCAGCACCCCCTGGTGGCTGCAGTGAGACAGTAATGCAGACGCTTCCCTCTCCCTTGTCTCCACGGGGTCAGAATGGACCCATCATGACCTTTTCCATGCTCACTGTCTAATTGTATATGCCTGAGTAAGATAACTCTCCCCAAAATAAGTATTCCACATAAGCGGTCTCCTTATATCTCAGTCATTGACAGAAAGTTCTCTGAACTAATTTAAAAAACAGTGCTTTCTGGGAAAGAAAGCACACCAGCATGAAATAACCTTAGTCATTGCAAGTTTTAAATTCACACAAGATCACATGATGGAATCAAAAGCAAAAACAAGCCAGGCAGAGTGGCGCACACCTGCAGTCCCAGCTACTTGGGAAGCTGAAGTGGGAGGATCACTTGAGCCCAGGAATTTGAGTCCAGCCTGGGCAACACAGTAAGGCCCTGTCTCTAAAAAATAAAGACAACAACAAAGTATTTACAAGTATAAAGGATCATGAGATAAGGGACTTGTTTTCAGATACTCCAACAAACGAAAGTGGCAAGAGGACATGAGATCGACCAAGCGTCAACAGTGTTAAAGCTGAGCAGCAGGCAGAGGGCTTCACTAGACTATTACCTCCACCCCTATGAAGGCCTGAAATTTTCAAGTTTAAAGTTTTTTAAAAATTAAAGTAAAAATATATAATTCAGATTTATTTATTAATCCTAGGGATCTGACTTCAAAATAACATGTAAACTTTTTGAAAAAAGCCTAAAATAGTTCTAAAAATTAAGTTTATTAATCTTTTTTTAAAAGCCTTTACAGATTTCTTTAAAACACAATGGTAAGGAACATTGTGAACATCATGATTACATACCTATCGACAAATGCAAATGGATTTTAAACATAAAAATATGCTCAACTTCATTCATAAGAAAATGAAAATTAAAATCACACAGAAATTTCATTCCATCTATATGGCAAAAATTCAAAATTCTTACAAAATATTCTATGACTGAAGCTGTGGAGGATAAACACTCTCACAGACCGCTAGCTATAATGCAAAATGGTACAACCTCCATGGAGAGGAATCCCTCTGGAGAGGAATTTGCCTTTGACTCAGCAATCTAGAAACGTATAACAAAGACACACTGATGAAAACAACAAAAATGTCTATGCACAAGGATACTCACTACGACACTATGTAATAGCAAAAGACTAGAAATAGCCAAACGGCTACCAATAAAGGTCTGGTTGAAAAAACTATGGTACTTCCATGAAGAGCACAATGCAACTGTACAGCAAAATAACAAAGAGTTCTTCCATATACTGCTATGGAGTGACCTCCAGGAAATAAACAATCAGTATGGAAGATCACGTCTGATACCTTTACATAAGAGAAAGGGTTAAACGTGTGCACGTGGGTGTATATTTGTATGTGTACTAGAGTATGCAGCATAAATATACATGTACAGAAATGCATGTACATATATATATATATACGCACACACCACTCATAGAGAGAGATCACACACATAGAAACACACCAACCAACACCACACATTTGGTATATTTGCTTACATTTTCAAAAAGAATTAACACAAGGAAGCAAAATTAATTCTAAAATAAATGACCAGTTTCTTAAAGAAAATGCAATTTTAAAAATAGGGAAATTTGTTCTAAATTAATAGATGCTTAGAAGACTATCAATGAAATGTAATGTATATAGATCTTATATGGATACTGATTCAAATAAACCAAATGTAAAAAAGACATTTTGAGATAACTACAGAAAACTGACCATGATCTGAGCATTAAATAATAAAATTATTGTGCATTTTTCTGGGTGTGATATGGAATTGTAGTTATACATTGTTTAAAGTTTAGAACTTTAAATCTAGAACAGAGTTCCCTCTTTTATAAAATAGTATTTATTTATTTATTTAAAGAAACTAGATGATACATCTTATAGAATTGCCCAGGTGTCATTTTTAACATATTCCTTTACCCCTCATATTTTCTGTAAACTGGTAATTAGATCTGGAAGCATGTATAGATCCAGAACCAATTTCTTTAGCAAGAACATTCCATAGGCAGTGCTTTATTCTTCTTACAGGATTATGTTAGGAGGCATATATCTGATTGTCCCACTTTTTTAGTGAGTTAAGACACATACTGAAATACTTACAAATAAAACAATATGATGTCTGAGATCTACTTTAAATACAACAAAATAACAACAAAAAAGTATGGAGAGACAGATAAAACAAGAATGGCAGCTTGTTGACAATCGTTGAACACGGGTAATGGGTATATGGCAGTTTCAATATAGCCAAAACATTTTTTTTTTTTTTTTTTGAAACAGTCTTGCTCTGTCACCCAGGCTAGACTGCAGTGGCATCGTCATAGCTCACTGCAACCTCAAACTCCTGGGCTCAAGTGATCCTCTTGTCCCAGTCTCCCAAGTAGCTGGGACTACAGGTGTGTGCCACCGCCCCTGGCTAATTTTTTTCTATTTTTAGTGGAGACGATGTCTCACTCTTGCTCAAACTGGTCTTGAACTCCTGAGCTCAAGCAATCCTCCCACCATGGCCTCCCAGAGTGCTAGGATTACAGGCATGAGCCACCAGGGCCAGCACAAAATAAGTTTTTAAAAAATTTTGGCTCCTACCTAAATCTCCAAAAGCCTCATCTCTTATTACCCTTTAACACGCACGCTATACTCGGGTCATACTAAACTAAGTAGCAGTTCCTCAAAATGGCAAATGGTTCCTCCACACCTTTGCACATGTTAGTTCTGTTGCCCAAAATGCTCTTCTCCCTTTTTGGCCTGACAAACACTTACTCATCATTCAAGACTCGACTTAGATGTCACCTTTCTAACCTCCAGTCCCACCTGAAGCTGACTTTCCCTACTAATCCTACTACCTATCACCCCAAGTAGACTACAAATGCCTTTAATGTTGTACTCAATCTGCTCCACAGAGGCCTAAAGCCTCTGGGGAAGAGTCTCTAAGTAAACATACTGGACCATGTCAGGGGTTTTTTGGCCCAGCTAGTCATACCTGCTAAGCAGACAGGTACAAAGCCAGAATCTCCAGAGCACAAACCAGAAGGAAAGTTCAGAAAGCAATAAGACATCCTGAGAATATCAAAGGGTGCTCCTTGGCCTCAGCAGAATCCCTACTGTCTGCAAATGCTATCATCAACAGCTGTATGTCCCAATGGGGAACCCTAGGACAGAGCTTCTCAAACTAAAATGTGCATATAAATCACTGGAGACCTAGTTTTAGATGCAGATTCTGGTTCAGTAGGCCTGAGATTCTGCATGCCAGAGTGACGCTGATACTGCTGGTCTACAGACCATACCTTTAAGCTAGAATTCTCTGGGAGACCTGGGAAGTCAGTCCTCTCTCAGGGAACATGCAGCATTAACTCCTGCCTTATTAATCCTCTCTTTTTAGCTTACACATCCTGTGTCATTAAAAAAAAAATAAAAGCAAACAAAAAAATCGAAACTCTAATTCTTCCGTATCTGTCATATTAAACATATCACTGGCCCACTGTGACAACTATACCATCTCATTCATTTCAATATCCCCAGCCTAGGAAAGATAGGCCCTCAACAAATGCTTGTTAAATGATGCTCTCTACAATAATTTCAACATACAGTCTCCGACTTAAGGCCTGTTCGACCTTACAATGGTACGAAATCGTTCTGTTTTTCACTTTCAGGATAGCATTCAGTAAAATTACATGAATTATGCAACACTTTATTATAGAACAGACTTTGCGTTAAATGATTTTGCCCAACTATAGGCCAATTTAAGTGTTTTGAGCACAGTTAAGACAGGCTAAGCTACAATGTTTGCTAGGTTAGGTATACATATTTTCTTTCCATTCACTTCTTAAGATATTTTTGCCTATTATGGTCTGTCTTTCCCTTTTGATTATCAATTTCTTGAAGACAGAGACTCTTCCTTTTGTTCTGTGGCACACACTCTGGCACACAATGGGCACTCGGTAAAAGTTTGCTGACTTATGCTGCATGACGGAACGAACATATAAATGTACTACATTCAGGTTCCTGCAGAGAACACTGAATAAAAACATACCCTGAATTTGCAATTCTTTTTTTCTAAGGATTTAAAATGCTCAAGTGTATGACTTATTTTCGTAAAAGTTCAGTAATATACACTGAAAAGATCATCAGCTCTACTTGACAGATAAGAAAATGGCATAAGAAGGTTATATATTATGCTTCTTCATAGACAACCTCATCAACACAGAGAAAACATTCAATAAACAGTACCTCAGTCTTCCCACATTCATCAGGCGGATCCTGGTGTATGGCCATTTGATACTTGACATATAAAGAAAAGGACTGGCTGAAGGACGACTTGAACTCTGGGTCCTCAAAGGAGACAGGTACTAACCTCACCTTCAGAGCAAGGAAAATACAAGCAAATGCCACTGAAACATCTCTAACTGATGATGTGCTTCTGAAGGTGAGGCTAGAGTAAGATCTCCGCAAATCCACTTCCAAAGCTCGGCATTGGAATTTGTCATAAAAAGAAGAAACCCTGGAATGGGATGGCTGGCACAGAGCCTGAAGTGCTAACTTTATACTAAAACTTATGAAAATCTTAAACTCATAAAAGCCAGGACAATTTGTTTTTGCTTAATTTTATTTATTTCTCTGTCTACCTATTGTCGCTCCATGCATACACGAGAGTCAACGTTGTTGCTAACTGTTGTCACGGCCACTACTTTTGCCACCTCTCCTCATATAAGGTGTCGTAAGCTTTTTTCCCTCCCAGATTTTTCTTGGGCCATTTGATTTATAAAATTATAAGTAGTCGAGGAGGTCCATTAAAAAATTCTACTATCTACTTTTCTAGTCCCACTCAGTTGTGCACAGCAGTACATCAAAAAAGAATAATTTAGCTATTATGAACTCTTTCCGCATATGACTTTTAAATATGAAAAAAGCATATTAACTGTGTTAGGTAAAGTATACCTACCATAAAAATAAAGTTTTTTGCTTTATATTTAAATGAAAATATCATATTTTAATTTAGAGCTCTATTTATTAAATGCATCTAAACATAGTGACTTTAAATAAAGATAATTTTACATGCTTTCCACTCTGAAATTACACATGACTGGGCACTTAATATGGCACTAGGTAAAATCTGCACTTTCAGAATGTCCATTAATTCACAGACCTATCTCTTGGCAAATATGCTGCAAATTGAACATAAATAAAATGCACCACAAATAAACCAAGATTTCACACAATGATACCAAATGGAAGGGAAAGTTCTGTTTGTACAGAAAAATTACATTTGGCCTGCTGACCTGGCTCACATTTGGTTTTTCAGGTGGGTCCTTGTGAATAACCATCTGGTAACGTTTATAGACCTGGTAAGAGTCTTGAAATGTGGCTTTGAACTGAGAACTTGGTGGAGATGATCTCACCAGCCTCACCTTCAGAAGGAGTTAAAAAAACAGTGTTCATTAATTCATTCATTCATTCCATGGAATATGCATTACCAGTAACTGTCACCCAAAAAAAAGAAGCTTTGAAACAAATATTAAAGCATAAACATAATATTTTAACATTAAAAATCAACCAGTTAGCAAATAAATTAAAAAGTTATAACTTGTAGACTTATTAAAAAGGCAGAGGAGGATCCTGTCTAAATTCTAAGCCTCAGCTTTCATGACTGAATTATACAAGTCTGCCTCTGTTGTAAACCGGCAGCATCCTTCTGGCACTGCGACATAAACACAAGTAAATACTCTTTAATTTTAGTTGTATGTAACTCACCATCGCTAAGTCAGTCAGACTAAAAATATGAACATATATTTGCCCTCTTTCATTCATCATTGCCAATTCTAAACTTGTAACTTTGTTTTACAAATACAAAAGACAACCCTCACAAAGTATTCCTATTTCATAGCTAGGAACTATGACTCTTAAGTCAGATCTCCCTTGTTCAATTCTTCCAATGTCCCCATCCTGGTCAAGAAAAGTAACCACTCTGTGCCTTTGTTTACTCGTATGTAAAATGAAGATGAGTTTAAAAGAGTAATTGCACACAGTAATGGTTTTTAACATTAATTATTTACTAACCAGTTAAAATGTGTTAGCAAAATGGAATAGTAAAACAGAAAATCAAATGCAACACTTGAAGGCATAACTGAAAACTTTTCGTGTGTGCCATGAGACGTCTTCTGTTAAGAAAGAGCGACACCCAGTGGATAACAAATCTCTTTATACATCCTGGATATCATTACAATAAAAAAGTAAAATGTATTACCATGGAACTGTTATGTGAGGTGTGCTTGGCTCCCTGCATACACTGTTTATGATCAAAAGAATTCATAAAATATTTTATATAGTGGGTACAAATTTCTTTACAATTTTTTAAGGAAAAAAGTCTATCAAAATCAGAGTAGCCAAGGAGTAATAAAAAGTTAAAATTTATGTCTGATAATATGGTCCTAAGGTATAGAATGCATCCAAGTTAAATTTTAGTATTGGTCTGTAGTGAAAAATGATATCTCAGATAACAGTAAGCTATAAATTCGAAGGCTAACCAATTACTAATCAGGTATGAGAAAATCCTTATGGTTAATGTTTTAGAACTACTTTATATATGAAAAACTAATACTGAGAAATCTAGATTTGATCTAGAAATGTAAATCAATTTGGAAAAAAAGGAAGGAATTTGGCTCTAGAAGTATTCATATTACACCTAAATTGGTTTGGACATTAATGAGAGGGCATTTTAGTAGTACAATTTAGCACCATTTAGATAATTCCTAACGACTGCCTTACATATGTGACATCATTTGCTGCCTTGGTCAACATCAGAATATTATAATGGATAAAACAGTAATTTGTCTAGTGTGATTCTCTTTTGCTATCTAAATCCAAACTGCCAAAAATGAAATTTTAAAGAGTATTTTTCTTTTACACTTTAGTTACTAAATTTTAAGAGATACAAAATCCAGAGCACTCTGCATAAAATAACATGCTAAAATAAAAATAGTTTTCATAACTTTAGTAGGCAACTGCCTGAACTATTTTCAAAAAATATTTTTAAAAAAAGACTTTTCTCCCATACAGCAGTTAACTTAGCAAAACAAATGTTACTCCATCTCAATTCTCTTTAGTTTCTCATTAATTAGCAAAATGTCAACTGATCAGTATTACCTACAATGAAAATAAGGAGGTACCCATAAAAACCAAAAAATATGTCAACTGATCAGTATTACCTACAATGAAAATAAGTGAGGTACCCATAAAAACCAAAAAATAAAACAAACAACAAAAACCCTCCAAAGTACCTCTAACTTGTGTGATGCATCCTCTGGTAAAGATTCCAAAATTAAATCTTCAAGTGATTTGGGCTGGTTGGATTTAGCCTTTGGTGGGAACAAAAATGGTGGCTGACTCTGAGCCTGGAAGCCCTCGAGTTCTCCAGCTGGGTTTTGCTGCATGAGTTTTAACCTTTTCCTTTCTTTCCGGATTTCTTTAGCTTTTCGACATGGAGGCTTACTCAAATCAGCCCCTTTGCCTAAAAAGAAATTCAAAATATTAGACCAACCACATTCGACTCTAGAAATGTTTTTTCAAGAGTCTCAAAGATTCCACAGAGTAAGTCCAAAGAGTTCCAACAGTTAGGCTAGCTTTGGGGTGGATGTTTCACAGGATCCTGGTATAAAGCTCTAAAAGTTGATCTTAAAATTCTACCTCAGAAGCATGAGTTGCCAAAAAAAAGTAAACAGTCATGGAAACTTGTTAAGGCAGCTCTTACTGTTGAAAATCTTCTTTTAAAACATTCATCCACTTCTCTGCCTTTATAAGTAGGAAGAACATAATCAAATATCTTCTGCTTCAAGACAATGCTATTTCTGGCTAACATTTCTGAGAAACATTTCTCTGAAAGCACTGGTGACATCGATAAATATTAAATACTTAGGAACCAGGTATAAATGAGTACTGATCCCAGAACAAACTTTGGCAAGTTTTTTTAATGAAAAAAAAGAAAATCTTTGTTAGTTGACTGCATCTGTGGCTCTCTTCAAATACTACAGGTATTTGGGTCTCATTGTTCAATTCTAGTTAATGGGAATTTTGTTCTAATTAAAAGATTAAATATCAAACAGTCCTTTAAAATATAAAAATTTTAACTATTACAAAGTACAGATTTTTATGAGTAGTCTTTATTCTGATAAGTCTTCTTCAAAAAATCTATCCTGGCCGGGCGCGGTGGCTCACGTCTGTAATCCTAGCTCTCTGGGAGGCCGAGACAGGTGGATTGTTTGAGCGCAGGAGTTCGAGACCAGCCTGAGCAAGAGCGAGACCCCGTCTCTACTAAAAATAGAAAGAAATTAATTGGACAGCTAAAAATATATCGAAAAAACTAGCCGGGCATGGTGGCGCATGCCTGTAGTCCCAGCTACTCCGGAGGCTGAGGCAGGAGGATCGCTTGAGTCCAGGAGTTTGAGGTTGCTGTGAGCTAGCCTGATGCCACGGCACTCTAGCCCAGGCAACACAGTGAGACTCTGTCTCAAAAAAAAAAAACTATCCTGAGAAAATCACAAGAGATAAATGTAAATAATGATGAATATAAACAAAACCTCAAAATAACCCAAATGCCCAATTATAGAATATTTACACAATTTTTAGAACAGCTATACAATAGAATATCATACAGCCATTTTTAATGCTTTGAAATTTTAGAGGATTTCTCACTATAAAATGTTTAAAAATAATTCCAGTTATGTATATATACACTAAAAATATTTAGAAAAATGCCTAAAAAGAAATGACACCATGTTAACAGTCATTTTACTTGAATTTAGAAAGAAAGGATTTTCCTTTTCTTTTTTTTTTTTTTGCAGTGTTGTCTTTTCTCCAAATTCTCTAACAATGCTTTAGTCTTTTTAAAAAAAAAAAAAAGCTATAAACGAATAAAAGAAATAAGCTATGTATTTCAAGATCTGAAAACACAGTATTCACAAATCATGTAAAAGTCAGCAAAATGAAGGTTTATAACTAGCAAATTCAGTTTTTAGAGGGAAGAAAATTAAGACCTAGAGTGGTTAAAGGACTTGCCGGAGACCAAGAACTGATCGAAAGAAACAAATCTGATGAGAAAATAGTTCACAAATAATCGAAATCATATCACTACTTCACTAATAAGTTTCTGACTAAAAGTTTACCTATTTAAAAAAGACTTTAAGTCTAATAACCAGGTAACGAAAAACTATTTCTATAATTGATCATTACTCTATTGCCTTATAGAATTAATTTTCGTAGGCCGGGGACCATGTCTTTTCTCAAATTTGTTCTGAGAGGCACAACAGTTAAGAGCAGGCACTCTGACACAGGCTGCCTGAGGTCATGGACCAGTTCCATCAGTTGGCTAGATGACACTGGGCAAGTTTCCTTGTCTGTACAAGAAGGACAAAAACCAGTCCTACCTATAGAGTTCCTGTGAGGATAAATTGAATTAATGCATATGTAGCTTCTAAAAAAGTATCTACTTTTCAATTAGGGTTACCTATTATTATTAGCTATTATTTGCATCACCAACACCTAAAATGTTTTACCTATATAAGCATCCAATAAACAGTAATAAGAAAAAGAAAACCCTGCATTTTCTAAAGTTACTGAAAATTACATGCCCTAACCAAAGTTTTAAAATTAATGAATTTAAAAAACATAGAGAATGAACTGAGAAATACAAATTTTCTGTAATTTTATAAAAGACTACCTATGTCATCTTTACACTAATTAATTCACTGAACTAAGCAATCCTTATCATGTTTTGCTCTACATACTACCACATTACTAACTACAATGGACAAGAAATTAGGATTTCAGCATATTTAGGGGAATACATAAATACCTTCAACAGAATGGAAACAGATCATCAGTGAAAAATCAATATACCACACCAACCCTGCCTCCACAGAGGTTCAAAGCAAGTCAGGAATTCCAGATTAGTCCCAAGTGATTTGAACAGAGTTTCATAGACCTGCATAATTTCTAACTAAGCCCAAAGGACAAAAATTTGTTTCTCAAACCTTTAAGGCCCTAAGGCAGTAAGGAGAAATGCAACTCTTTTAAAATGTGGAGATAAGGCTATTATTTCAGGCTTTTTAAGTAGTTTTATAAAGACATGATTTGGCCACCTAAATCCAGATAATAATAAGTTGTATGAAATAGTGTTCTATTTTACAGATTTCATAAGTAATTCATCTTTTTGGGTGATGGAAGGGCCCAGGGTTTACAATGACTCAAGCAAAGAGAAAAGCAGTTAACATGACTTGGCATCAGACTTTCACTACCTGGCTTAGGAACTGTATGAACTTTAACCAGATGTGATGGTTCACCAGAGCCCAACTTCTCTTCTACATCCTGGGACTGAATTAATTCACTAGATTCTTCTTTCTTGGAGTTTTTCCCTTTCATGTCTTCACTCTCAAAGCTCTCTTTGAGGTCATCACTAAGCGTTTTGAGATCACACCGTATGTCCAATTTATTTATCAACGCAAAGTCACCCGCAACAGCATCGTCCATTGTAGAATCCATGGGCTCATCTACAAATCAGAAGAAATGAAAGTCCATCAGTCAGGTCATTTGATACAATTAATGTAAATGCAGGAATACAATGCCCCTATTATCCATGGTGGCAGGGACTCCTGTATGTCCACCAAATCCATTCTTCCATCTTCTAAAGCAAGAGAGATGAACTTAAGTCTGTGGCACCCTAGCAGTGGAATGCCCTGTCAGGTCCTTTTCAAGTGGTGACCAAAATCCCACCACTGGAATGTAACACAACTGATATGTCTAATTTTGCTTTACTTGTTTTAAAGGACATTTTTGATCCTGGACTTCTACCCTTTCCCCTCCCCAATAGCTGGAATAGTAAAAACCAGAGCAACCTAGGAAATCACATGTTGAAGAAAGTCCCAGAATGTCTAGGGGGAGCAGAGCTGCAGGCTGACTTAGAACACCGAGACTGGACTGTTATATGAAGAGAGAAACAAACTTCTATCATTTTTTTAGTCATTGCATTTTGGTGTCTCTTTGTCACAACTGTTTAGTCTTTTCTAAAGGAATGAATTAATGAGCTAAGACTGGGCAGGGAGATTCCTTGGATTAGGCATTTCCTATGGCAGTAGTGAAAAAGAGCTCTAAGAATCGTGGCATTCCCAATTCTTATGCTCACTTACGTGCAGTCAGTCACTCTTACAGGAAAAAGTAAAAAAAAAAAAAAAAAACCAAAAAGCAAAAACACCAAAAAAACAGAAAAAGCAAAGTATCTGCAACTAAAGGTAGTTAAACACTAGCCAGGCATGGTGGCTCACACCTATAATCCCAGCACTTTGGGAGGCTAAGGTGGGAAGTGATTGGGATTCTGAGGTGGGAAGATCACTTGAGGCCAGGAGTTCAAGACCATCCTGGGCAACATAATGAGACCTCTTCTCTACAAAAAACAATTTAAAAATCAGCTGATACGGTGGTATGTACCTGTAGGCCCTGTTACATGGGAGGCTGAGGGGGGAGGACCCCTTGAGCCCACAGGTTCAAGGCTGCAGTGAGCTATGATCACACCACTGCATCCCAGCCTAGATGACAAAGCAAGATCCTAGGCCGGGCGCGGTGGCTCACGCCTGTAATCCTAGCACTCTGGGAGGCCGAGGTGGGCGGATTGTTTGAGCTTAGGAGTTCGAGACCAGCCTGAGCAAGAGCGAGACCCCGTCTCTACCAAAAATAGAAAGAAATTAATTGGACAGCTAAAAATATATAGAAAAAAATTAGCCGGGCATGGTGGCGCATGCCTGTAGTCCCAGCTACTCGGGAGGCTGAGGC